>JAOVVB010026290.1:0-15832 GCA_028570985.1 Heterobranchus longifilis | reverse complement strand
ATGCCATTGTTGGACTATGCAGTCTTGATGCATAACAACACAAAGAGTGACTGGATGGCAGATGGGTACTTTACAACCAACAGCTCGAGTTTCTCAGAGGTTACGAGGTGCACCTGAATGCGCCACAAGTTTATGAGGTGCACCCAAATGCGTCTGAAATGCTCTCTTTAAACCCTCCCTCCAGCACCATAAATTCCCTTTGGCACCCACGTGCTTTACTGTTCATTGTTTACATAACTTACTGGGAAGGCAAATTGAAGAATTGAAGAATCGCAGAACCTGATTTTCATTTCAATGATTGAAATTAAAAGCTAAATTCGATCGTTTTTCGATTTAGAATTGAAATCATGGCACCCCTACTAAAGTGCAGCTACAGTGTCGTTACAGTCATTCCCGGCTGCAATGACAGTGCAGAGACACCAAGAGCGCAGATGCGGAAGCCCCCAGAAACGCTGATCAATCAGAGCAGACTGGATTTTTTTCAGGAGTGGCTTAAAGAGACAGCCGCTAAAACTGAGCATTTCAGACAGAGGGTGAATACAGTATATTCAGACTGACAGTATGATAAAAATAAAGCCTGTATGAACATATGGGCCTTTAAAGCCATCATAACATAACATTTTGAACATGGCTTTCTTATAAGCCGTTTTGTTTTTGTTTATCTTTAGACATGATGTGTGCTAGGCTCTGAGCTATCGCTAAGAGAGTAATTCAGTGGTGCATGGTAAATTAATGCGCACTTGTCCACAATTAAGCATGTGCTCTAAAGGCACTCTAACAAAACACTTTGCATCCACTGTTTAATAGCACTATCTTTGTTAGTGACCCATATTAGTGCACTTGCTTATGACATCTGAGTCTGGAGGCCAGCAGCGAGGCCTTCAGTTGTCTTTCACTAATTGCACCCATTGAAAGCAGTCACAGTACTTCATTCCGCCTCAGCCTCTCAGAGTCATTACTCCAATGGAAGCATATAAAAGATTATTTAAACAGACCCCACACACACACACACACACACACACACACATTTTGAAACGTTCCACATAAAAAAAGCATGTCATCATGACACAAGAATAGTCTCAGTATAGCTGCTTATCCCTGAATGCAAACAAGGGCACGTGTATCTAATCTTTCCCTTTAACCCCCTCTCTGCTAACCCCCCACCACTCCTGCTTCACACACTTCAAACTCTGTTTGAGCAGCAAACGCACACTGGTATTAAAACCTATGACATCCACTGAGCGAGATTACAAAGTCATTGTTATTCTAATGATTTTTGTTTCCCCTCCCACAGCCGCCACCTCCTCCAAAACACACAGGCGCGCACATTCACTCTCGTGCTCTCGTACAAGCTCAGACATATCCACACCGACAATCAAAGGCATGTGCATGGGGCACGCAGACACACACACACAGACGTACATAAATTATCCCACTTTCTTTTCTCAATCCTTGTTTTCCGCTGACACAACTAACAGCCTCCGTGTACTTCTCTTATTAAATTGGAGGTTGAAATCCTGAGGCGTGATCTTTCTCAGGCAGTCCCACTACCAGTTATGTGGTGCACGCCTCATCATCGCTGTCTGTCATCCTGTGAAAGCAGCTTTCTATTAGGACGTATTTCCATAAATCTAAATTGTAAAGGGCCTCGGCGGGGAGAGAGCGAATCCTCGGCAGGCGAAGAAAATAAACAGAGCGGGATGTCAGCGGAGGCCACGGGATCGGATACAGATTGGAAGTGAATCAGGCTCTTTGATTGACACCATACGCATTTCATCAAATCGGAGGGCCTTAACTATCCCTGAAGCACGCTGCCGACGCTGCACGAGCCCGTTGCGTTGAGAGTCAATATATGGCATAATGAAAGAGGTATGTGGAAGGATGCAATTGTACAACATGAAAGGTAAAGTACCTGTGGTGTTTTTCAGTGGTTGGTGAATTTGAAAATGTCTATATGAATTATTAAAGACAGGAGATATACAGACACACAACATCCGTGAAATCCGAATCTCCTGCAATCCAAAGGAATCACCGTTGAGATTATGTCAGAGAGGTGTCAGATCTTGTTTTATCGAATTGCGCTACACTGTAAGGTGTACATAATATTTTGTCCACTCATATAAATACAGAGGGGTGAGGTGTAAGGAAGGAAATGTGAGAAGAAAATTAATTCACCGGATCTCCTCAATTAAATGATAAATCCCAGGCAATTTAGAAAAGCCACTCATTTTAATCGTGAAATAACTTCAAATTTACTCTTGCGTGATATATTACATATCTCGTATCTCACACCGCTTCTCTCTGGCCAAATCTTATGGCACATTTAAGAATTGTTGAAGCAGACAAATGGACTTGGCGAACTCAAAAACTTGGCTGGTGAACCAGGTAGCAGGTGCAAAGGACAGCCAAGGGGCATTGGTCTGAATGAGCAGGCAATTGTGCGTCCTGTGTGGAGTAGACTGGAATGAAATGAATGAGTGACTCAGTTTGTCTGGCCTTGCTGCAATTGGATTGCATAAACTCCAGGTCATTAATGTGCTGCAGAGTTGAACAGCTATAGTGAGGGCAGCCAAGCCAAGGAGATACAGACGACATTAACCCAAACAAGGGCAGGCCACAGTCGAGCAGCAGCCTCCAGGGACGAAACATGAAGCCAAAAACTGCAGTTTCTCGAATGGACACTTGAGGCTGGCTCCAATAGTGAGTCAATCCCCATAGACCCCCATGTTAAAATACCCAACTTTACAGCAGAAATATACATGTTTACAGCCTGGTACAAAAACTGTTTTGGTCTCTATAGCTAATATCCACGTTCATGACAACTGTACAGGGGGTGAATTTTTATACAACTCACCAATAGAGAAAAAACACACCCGTTTAAATTATATTAAAGGGATACTTTGCTGATTTTAAACCAGCTCTGTGTCATCTTAGTGTGAGCAGTGTGAGCAGTCTGTGTAGGTGAATCCGTGGCGCTAGTGCATGGAACTCCCTGCGGAGCGGAGCAGTGGAGGTCCACGTACAGTAGCCACATGGTGGATCTCCACACCAGAACCTCCCCTGCTCCACTCTGCAGGGAGTTGGGAAGCCATACACCGTTCATCTACACACACTGCCATGACACAGAGTTGGATTTAGTTGCCTATTTAAATTCAGAAAATAACAAAGAACGTATGCTGTGTTGTGACAGTGGGTATGTATGAGATGCAGTACATACAAATTATCACAGTTTGGAATAATCATCAATTTTGAAGACAGTATTAACCAGTGCATGTGAGCTGAGTTTTTTTGTTTTGTACATAGATGAGAATTTAAAAAAAAAAAAAAAGAGAAATCAAAGGCTAATACCTCTTAACAAAGCATAGTTGTGTATATTTTGTAATATTATCATATCCATGGCTTGGGAAACACACCTTTGGGTCGGGGTGGACAGCAGCGAGACAACTCGACGGGCACTTCAGCCAGTAGCAGCGTGTTGTGTTGGTAATGGCTGGTGAGCTTTATCAAGCTGGGAAATGATCTCTGGACTCCAGGGAGACTGTATTGCTCATTCTTAATAATGAGACAGTCTTTATAGTCGAGTCCAAGCGGCGTCTGCAGAAAGATAAATGTTACATCAAATCTGTTGTCACAATATTCTACAATAGACTTCAGAGCCGGCCGTATTTTGAAACGTGTGTACTTTTTTTTTTCTTGTGTTATGTGTGAGAGTGTGTGCTCTCTCTGTTCTGTGGGGATCTTTGTCATCAATTTAAAGGTGTGTCTCTCTCTGATTGGCCCATCCATCACATCTTGTCTTTTAAAAATGCTTGTGTTTCCAGCAGTTTGACAGCAGAATCGTTCTGTCCTCCTAACCCGTCTGTTCTGTGTGTATTATGCCTGTGAGGTTTTGTTAGGCCTAGTGTCCTAGTTGGCTTTGTGAATAATCTGTGAATTTAGTACAGGCCTAGTAATCTACTTTTTGTTTGCAAATAGCACTGATGCCGTAGGGGTAAGCTGCCAGTTTTTTTTTGTACTCTTTTCTTCTGTTGTAGCCTAGGGAGCCAGATTCAGTAAATGTCTTATTGTTTGTCTGTTTATTTTGTTTAGGGTTAGCCAGAACTTTTGTGCAGGTAGATTATTTTGTTTGTGCTTTTTGCCTTGGTTCACCCTGAGTCATATTGCTTCAGTTAATGTCAGTTTAAAGTCACTATTTTGTAGTTAAAAAAAAGTGAAATTCTGTGTTGACACCGGAGAGGAAACAACCTTTCTAACATTTATGTTGCGCTCCTACTCCCCAAGATCGGGGCGTAAGAACGTGCACAGACAGTAAGTTACTCCTCAGAGTAAATTCTAAATCACTCT
Source organism: Heterobranchus longifilis (assembly GCA_028570985.1). Lineage (NCBI taxonomy): Eukaryota > Metazoa > Chordata > Actinopteri > Siluriformes > Clariidae > Heterobranchus > Heterobranchus longifilis. Next base: position 11,488 of record JAOVVB010026290.1, on the reverse strand, counting down.
TTATTTGTGTTTTTACGTTGCTTCAACAGGAACTTTTACCTGAACACAAACAGTGAGGAAGAAGTTGTCGTAGTTCTTGGGACTCTGCCGGAGAAGGTACGTCCCGCCTTTCAATCCTGACTTTTTCAACTTGTTGACTGCAAACTCTGATCTGATAAAACGAGATGAAGGAAATATCTAAAGCAGGTGGACGGTGGATGGTGGTATTGGATTCAGTATTCACCATAAACTACTCACGTGATTGGGCCGTGACAATGGTTTTTGATCCCCTCCAGAATACTCGGAGGAGCAATGTCTTGACAGAAGTAGTGGCTCGAGTCTGTCGTCAGTCTGAAGTAGCCATCAACAAGAGACACAAATGAAAGTGCTTCCTTGAGACTCTGGAAGTTGGCTTCCTGTTGTGCAAATCAAGAATAAATCAATCTTATCTTTTGCATCGAATCGAAACAGGAACATCTGAAAAAATAAATAGCGTTGTGAATTAATAATGATTGGTTGTATTAATGTAAAATAGGTCTCTTACCAAGCATCTGTCATCTTTGCGCGTTATTGTCACCATCCTGCGGTCTTGGGGCACCTGCTCATGGCATACCCTCTTTATACTGATGTCGATGATTTCTTTGAAATCACAGAAGGTTTGCCACTCCAAAAAGAAATAAAAAAGAAGAGAAGATGATTATTTAACAAGATCTCTTAACCCAGGGGCGGGGGGGGGGTAAGACCACTGGAGCATGTCAGGTTACATTTTGCATATGGACATGAAATCATAAAACAGTGCAATGCGCTCAACTTCACCACACACTACAGACTGTATGGGTTGTAGCTGCTGTGGTAGTGGGCCAGTCACACGTCGCATTAAATCGAAGAATGCTTGCAGTGATTGACTATGAGCAAAACCATACAAATAGTCGTTTTTTTCTCAATCTGGGTACAAAAAGGATAGAATGCAGGTATCGTTTAACTGGAGAAGTTTCAATACTACTTTGTACTGAGTTATTTTGGTACCGATAGCCAGCCCTACTCACAGTAGTGCAATAGGTGCCAGGAGAAAACAATATAATAGACAGTACTTTCCATATAATGAGATAACAAAGCAAAGCAGAATGAAGCTTGGCCAGGCAGATTTGTGTTGAATCACGGTAGCGTGCAAGTCATCTGGTGGGATGAAAGAATAACGAACCACTATGCCTCATTTGCACCCAGTCTGAAGTTGAGCTTGTTCTTACCAGGGCTCCATCAGGATGAGGACCTCCACTGGTTTCGACTCCAGTTTCCCCAGTGACCCGCACCAGAGAGAAAGCTGACTTTGAATGGGAGGAAGAAGGATTCACTTGGAAGGTTTCCGTTCCCAGAGAGGGTTCGATGCCGGCCAGTTCGATCAGGTACTTCAGCTTCAAGTTGCACTCATCTACGGAGCAGTTCCCCAGCTTCTTTAGGAAACGCTTCAGCGTGTTTCGGATTCGATACCGATCCAGGCGGTTTCGTCTCTGGATGTCGTGGCGATGTGACATAGGAAGGCATGATTTGTAGCTAAAAGATGAAGAGCATAATCAGTGCAATCAGTCAATCAATTTTCTACTACTTTATACTTCTACTACACTACATCTCAGAGGGAAATAATGTACATTTTACTTCACAACATTTATTTGATAACTTTGATTCAGATTATTAATATAAAATATACCCAACTAATAAATGATAATGTATTATGACAGATTAAACTACCCAGAAGTATATAAAGTAATTCAAATTAGATCTGAACACATTAATGATCAATAATTATAATCCAATAATGTAAAATATATTATTCAGAAATGGGCCATTCTCCATGAGTACCTTTTCTTTTGGTACTTTAAGTTTATGTTGATGCTAGTACTTTTGTACTTTTACTTAAGTAACATTTTGAATGTAGGACTTGTAACAGACTTTCTACTACTTCTGCTACTTTTACTTAAGTAAAAGATCTGAATAGTTCTTCCACCTCTGATTATAATGATGTTATAATGACTGCAAACTACAATAAATATAACTAATCATTTGAAAATAAATGTAAGAAAGGCATTATGAGAAAAAATGTAACCCTACAAAGTTCTGGGTTGTTTAAACTTTAACTGGTGAAGCGCGGTTTGGGCAAAACAAAACATGATCCAAATGTAAGTACCTGACAGTCTTGCAGAGCTCCCTTACACTCTGATGCCGCTCTTTAGCCATTCTCCACAAGTCCAGCACTGCAAGGCCGAGGCACTCCTCTTGTGCACTCAGAGGTGGACACACTCCTGCTTCACTCGCAATAAAGTCACTGCGCAACTGTGTACCAAAATAAATCAGTGATGGACAGGACCGTCTTTAATATATGGTCAATGCATGCAGCTATATCGATCGAAATTAACTTTCTATTTCAATTGTTGAAATCCAAAGCAGGATCGGCAATTCCCCCCACCCTTTAGTGTGGTACATTCCAAAAACAGTCACGCTTCATACCATGTAGCCTATCTTTTTAAAGAAGAATTTGAAAAAGTGATAGTTGTCAGGGCCTAAAACCAATGATCTGTTGATCGTTACTCATCAAGACTCTATAGTCAACAATATCATAACTGTCAGACCTTAAAAACAAAAGTATGTGGATTTGGAGAAGTGTGTTTTTTTAACTTTCTCCTTAAACGTGATCATTCTTTGTTTTGTGTAGCAGCTTGTCTTGGACATTACATACGCCCGTGTCTCAAATTTAAAGTAATTGAGATTTATCAAACATGGATAAATATCAATTTAATGAATAATTACATAATACTATAATAATATTGGTGGTATATATCCAACAATTTCACAGTTACTGATATAAATATGCATTGTACTAAATTAAAATAAAATGTACCATGAAATGATGTATCTCAGTGAGTCAATAATGAACATGTTTTGAAATGTTTAATACTTTACCTGAGTAAAGAGATAATCAATGACTCCGTAGTCGAGCACTGGACTGATCCGGTCTCTGGTCAGAGTGTAGCGGTACGATGTTCTGAGTCCTTGTCCAAACCAGTTTCCAAAGAAAAACCTGCAAACCAAAAACAAGTCCATTAATCATCGTATCACTATTACATCATTACAAATGTATTACACTTATCAGTTAGATAGATATAGATAGATAGTTGACTTTATTAATCCTCGGAGGGAAATTAACTCGCCATAGCAGCCAGATACATTAAAACAACAGTGACAGTGAGAAAAACAGATTCAAAGATATCACTTAAATAAATACTATATATAATATACTTATAGTTAACCTCTTAAAATATGCATATTCACTTTTGTGTTTGCGGTTTGAATGTGATACTTTGGTGACAAAATTCTTCATTTCATTTCAATTCTTCAAAAAAAAAAAAATCGGAGCAACATCTATTTCCATAAAATATCTTAACATAGTGTAATGTACACTCATTTCTGAAGTAAATGAGCGAATGTATGATGCTTCAGTTATTTTTCACCTACCTGACTCTAAAGTGGACTTGTAAGTTTTCTTCTGAGTTGAACATGTGCGATGGAGGATACCAGAATGAGAGATCGGCAGACGCCAAACCAAAAAGACTTTGGTACACTGGTAAGATGCCTGGAGAAAGAGATCGCATTCATCATCATCATAGACCAGGTGATGCTATAATGACTTCACCTGCAATTAACCTTCTGCACACTTGTAAGGATAAATACAAAAGAAAAGCGAAATATTTGAGCATAAAATACATAATGTGGCCTTCAGTCAGACCCGTGGTTAACCAGTGAAATCGTACCACTTTTTTTGCCTGCTTGGATGCAGACATTTTCAGCAGAGATTTGGCCGGATGAAATGTTTATTGTTGTTGCGTCCTTCGTGGCGGGGAAGAAGTAGAGGTGTACTTGTAAACTGGGACCAGTGCTAGACCTGGACCTCTGGCTGCCTCCCCGGTCTCTGTTCACCAGAGGGGCCGACTCCTCCTCGCTGAGATCCATGGGTGCTTCTGAGGACCAAATCAACAGACTTGTAATTATTATTATTATTATAAATATATAATTTATTATTTTCAGGGGTGACATAATCTTAGCGGTTCTTGGCTGATCTTGAATGTCTATTTTTGAGATGATGTCAGTTCATCCATTGCTTAATATTCATAAAAATATTAAAACGTTCATTAAATCTTCAGACATATTTGCCTAGTAGTTTGTTAAAGTTGCGTAATATCTGCCAACAGGAAGTGATAAGGCTATAAAGATTAAATCAAAACAAGCGGGAGCAGGCGAGTGCTCTGTGAACTCATTCATATTTTCCTCATCTGCCACTTTAACACGAAGCATCACAACAAACAATTCTCTTTTTTCTCCTTTAATGTGATTTTTCGCACTTCCCTTCATCTTCAAATTAAATATAGTACAAATATACACTTTCTAAAATATCACAAATTACTCTTAGTAAGAAGTTTGCTATTAAATAGTAAATCTATGTCATCAGAATTATTTGAAATATGCTATAATCATATTGTACACATTGAAGATTACTTTTTTTTATTGTATCTATAGCTTTTTTATTTTATCATCTATAGCTTAGAGTTTTGGTCTGCTGACTCTTTATGTAACCACAGTAGCTATTTGTTAACAATGTTATTTATTTATTATTATTTATTTATTTACAAAACAGACCAAATACACACAAAATCATATGTTCTCATCTGTCTCATCTTTCCAAATGGTGGAAAAAGTATTGCGATCTTTTACCAATTAAAAGTAACAATGCATATTTTATAAACTGATGTTTTACTTACAAAATTAATCTGAAAAGTAACTCGTGAATATATGTGGTGGCTAGCAGAGTAAAAAAAAAAAGTTCCCATTTAAATGTGGACTAGAAGTATAAAGTACCATAAAATGGAAATACTCAAGTGAAGTACGAGCAGCTGAAAAATTTACTTAAGTACAATACTGATGTAAATGTACTTGTACATGTTACTTTCCACACTATTCTAGCAGCATTCTGCAGCATTGTAAAACTCATTGAGTGATTAATTGAATCATTTAGCTGCAGCAGGTTTGCTGAACTGATACAAATTCATAAAGTTTTTGTTGTATGATTTGCTCACAGTTACATCAGCAATTATTGAGATGAGGAAAAGTGATTCATTCATGTTCCACACCCAAAACTTTATGAGGAAGTCTTAAAAAAAAAAAAAAGAGTTACTGTTATGGGATGTATCATAATGTTTACAGCATATAAATATCATGTTGTTTAAGTATAGAACTTTGTATATTTGTATACTAAAGTTTGTGTGTTATCCCACCATCACTCTAACTGTGATGTTTTGAAATGTCAAATGTAGATTTGTGGGGATTCCCGTTATATCAGACGAAACTGCTCACCGTGTTCTGCTGTAGCTGAATCAGAAACACACAATGTAAAATGCATAATACTCTGTAATAATACATAATAGTTGGGATGCACAATATGGATTTTTTTCAGCCAATACCGATAATTACCTGCTGCTTTTCATGGCCAATACCGATAAGATAACTGATAATTTCATAACCTGTAGTTTATGCACACCTGAGAGTAAGAAAGGCTACGATGTAGTGAGCAAGAATGGATGATTTCATATTCCATAGCTCTCTGATCTAACCAAATCTGACATCACGTCATTGGTAACACAACAAAAACAAACAACAGTTCTGATTCTTCAAATGGTCTTTTAGTTTTTTCTAGTAAAGTTCATCAAAAACCATTACATACTTTGGCTTTTATCGAGCAGTTTGTTTAAGAATTAAAATTAATTGCTTTGACATAATCTCTCAAATCAGACATGTCAATGTATACTCAATACGTGTTTATTGACAGATCGCAAACCAACTTTAAAGGTGCATACCGCCTACTGTATGGGAGTGTGTAGATGCTGCGCTTCTTAAATCGTTGAAAGCAATTTGACTTTGTATTATCAGTCGAAAATGTATCGGTACATATATCATGCATCCCTACATCACGTTTCCATAATTCAAATACTTTGATGACAATACAGATCTGATTACTTGGCAAATGATCATGCATGTAAACACAATTTAACCAAGAGCTACAAACACTTAAAACATGGAAGCACATTCTCCACAGTGTATTGTGGGTCTTGTCGATCTAAAAATTAAACTGACATTTCTTCACACAGCAAACCAGCTTTAGTCTTTAACTTTAAGAGATTTTAAAGCTAAAGATCAATATTAGGTGTTATTGAAAGTGTTTTTACTGTTACCTTTTACATTTGTACTTCAGAAGTCCTCAACTCGATCATTTGTTCCTGTAAACCAGGACGTTCTTCTTTGACTTCTGCGTTTATGCTGTGTGTGTGTGTGTGTGTGTGTCTGTGTGCGCATTGACAGGAAGTTCAATAGGATTTCCTGATTTAGACATGCAGATGCGACACTATCGACAGTTTCTTGTCATCTCTGTTAAACTGTTTTCATCTCACTGACTGAACTGACACAATTACAAATACATTTAAAACTGAAATGTTTAACAAAATACTTCACTTTTCAGAATAATTGGATTCTAAACATCGTCCATGACAGGTTGCCTCAAAATATTAAAGTCAAATTTACATTAAATTTACTGCAGATATTTATGATCTCCAGAGGATGATTCTTAATGTTTTCAGCCACGCCATGAAATGTACTGACCACGTTTATGCTGCCCAGAAGTTGAATCATTCTAATGTCATCATACACACAAGATATTCATTCATTCATTCATTCATTCATTCATTCATTCATTCATTCATTCATTCAACATAGTTGAGTTCATATCTCTCATAATATTATTTGCAGATTGCCATGGCATTTGCAAAGCCCTTACATGCTCCAAGAGGGATAAACTTATTTTATCTGAATTTGTCTCCATGACCTTTCCACTAACTCTACCCTCAGGAAAAACCTTTCAATTTTGACCGCACACATGCACGCACGCACGCACGCCGTGTCTTATAGATGTCCTGTTTTACTTCTGCAGTAGGTCGAGGACATTAATCGTTGGGGTCTGGATATATTCAAGATAGCAGAATTTTCCGGAAACCGCCCTCCGAAGGTGATCATGTACTCCATCTTCCAGGTAGGAGGATCCTCAGCTGGTACATTCACGGACTGCTTTCGTCAGGGAAGACTTTCATTTAAGAGCCGGGACACACCAAGCCACAGCCAAGTTTTTGTTGTGTGTCCTGCACCGTTGGCACTAGTCGGCCAGAGTCGGCTGCTTTTCGGCCGATTCAGCATGTTGAAGTCGGTGAGAGGAATCACTCTGATTGGCTGTTCAGCTTCAGTGCACAAGAAGAGAAATAGAAGTGAGGAAAGTAAACAAACAAAAGTCAAGACGGCACACAGAAGGCTCGTCATTTTTCTTCTTCATCTGATCATTCCTGTACACGATAGGAATTAACGTCTGAACTATTCCAATATCTGTTTTTGTGCATTGTGTCTATAAAACTTAATTTAAAGGTGGTGCTAGACTGAGAATGGAGTAAAATTTAACAACTTAATGTTTCATCCACACACTCTTGTCACAGCATAGGAAAGCAGATTGCTATCAGCAGATGAGCGGCAACTTTGTTCCACTCATTTTCTGTAGTGTAGCATTAAAGCATGGAGGAATTAGCAAGCTAGCTAACTAGCCAGCCACCTAATGTTGGTTAGCTTGTTACAGCGCCGGGCACGGCTGAGTATTGAATATTTTCACAGTGACACGACCATCTGGAATAAAGCAACTGAAGAGCAACTCATCAGCATGATTCAAACACTGCTTTGTGTGATGTAATCAACGTTATGTAGGCTATCATCACAACAGATTGTATATCAGCTGACCGCCACCTGCTGGTACGGAGAGTTATTACCTCTCTCGCAGGAGCAGAACATTGGCCGTTGGCCGTAGTCTTTGCAGTGTATTCAGGTGCAACTTTCTTCGTTCGACGCAGGCTGACGCAACAGTTGGCCTCCATCGCCACTAGTTCTTTGGTGTCGAGTTGGTGTGTCCCGGCCTTTACGTGAATCTAGTGGAAGCAAATGCAGTTCGGTGCAGACATTGACTCATCTGAAATTACAGGAAAAGAACCAGCTGACAGCTGCGGTTTCCCTGTTCAGCTCTGAGGGTTTTAGCAGTTTCCTGTTGTAGCTGTTAGAAAACTACCTGGTCTAAACTGCAAACATTTTAATGTTTGTATTACATGTTCCTTTAATTACTTTTCTTCTGATCCATGTTACACTACTGCAGGTTTTTGTCCTTGAAGATCTGAGAAACGTTACTGTCCACGATGTGGGAAATTGTCTTCACCACAATCAACATGAATTACAAATAAGACAATAGTAAGAAACGGTAAAAACAATGGAAGATCTTCAATCGTATGCAATCAAATACAATACAATAGGCCTAAAGTGCAAAAAGTACAATATGTAACAATATGCAACTTATTGCAATTTATATGACACACCATCCACATTCTTTCTTTTGATTATCAGACATTAAACCCAGAGTCCATATAAACTTTTAAAACAGTTTAAAGAGTAATTGTTCAGCTAAAATTCGGCTCATAACTCAGCTTCTGGCAGAGATTTAGATCTTTGATGAGAGTGATGCAACATAGAAGCAACATATTTAGATAGATTTTGGAAAAGTAATGATTTGTAAGGTGAGCAACAGTGGAGGAGTTGATTGTAATGCAGGAGTAGTTTGAGATGTTTCTGTGGACATTTGTATACTTAAACCCTGAAATCACCAATTCCAGCTGTCACATTTTCTAGCTGGAACCTTTTATTCCGGACTACAGCCATGATAGCAGCTCTGTGAGGCTGTACTTATAGGCACAGCAGTGATTTGAGCTAAATGCTAACATGCTCACAGGGACAATGCTAAAATGCGGAAGTTTAGCAGGTATAATGTACCATGCTAACATTAGCACTAAACACAAAGTACAGCTGAGGCTGATGGGAATGTCATTAGTTTTGCAGGTATTTAGTTATAAACCAAAATATTGGACAAATCAAAAAGATTAAAAAAAATTAAGGGATCACCAAAGATATTACAGTTCATCCTGAGGGGTGGTGCTAGGAAAAGTTAAGGGATCACCATAGTCAGTAGGATTTATCTTCTGGGGACCGGAGGATGTGAGCGGAGTGGAGCGGTGAGAATTTCCACTGCTCACTCACAGAGCTGTTCGTTCCCTCCGCTCTCCCCCTCAAAGCTGCTCCCGGCCGCTCTGCTCAATAGCCATATTGCTCCATGCACAACTCAAATCACTCACTGCTCACTCAAAAAAAAGTAAAAAGCTGCGTTGTATTTATCAGCCCGTCCTCCCTCCATGCCGCCAGTGCCCGGCGTGAGCGCACACACTCCACACACACTCACTTGCACATGGACTGATGCTGCTACTTAACAAAGTTCATAAATCATCATGCACCTATCTACCTATCTATATTATATTATATACCATTATCATTGTATTTGTGTATACACTGGTTTCCTTTGTTTTAGAAACTTAGAATTGATTTCAAGATTTAACACACAACCCTTCTTTCACTCCCCTGTCCTCCCACCTTATGTAACAGACCCGTGTACATCCTTAGATCCCATAACAGTACACTTGTGGTTGTTTCAAGGTCCATAAAGACAGAAGATAATAGAGGTTTTACAGCCGAAGACTGGCACCCACAAAATTGGTTTCATCATTTATCAACATTTATTTCCAAGAAATATACCTTTTTATAGACTTGTTTTATGGACTTTCAGTTTTATGAGTTACTTTATTAGATATCTTAGTGTAACTAACTTTCACTTGTATCATTTCATGATGACTGTGTGCATTGACACAGCAAAACCCGATCTTTGCCATTTTACAATGGGTTATGTAAAAATCCGTAAACCAGAGTGCTATAACATAGCAGAAGGACTCCTGGACTTATTATCGATGGTGAGTGCAGCCTCAACTCTTAAAGACTATGATAATGGCCTAGGTGCCCCATGGACTCCTACTAGAGAATACATGAATCATAGAATAATAATCTCACTCAGAAGTATGTATGCATGATGTGCTACGTGATTGAGAGTAGGACCTGAGCTGGGATATAACTCATGATTTTGACTGGGTGATGTTAAACTGGCATGCTGACTGTGGCAGATTAGTGGTGACTGGGAAGCTGCCTTGGCATCATCAAAAATCACCTGCAGCTTCTGTGCATTATTTTGGCTAAAAGAATAATTCAGTTATATTTTTGGCTGGACTGCAGCAAAGCTGGTGGACCAGCCCTATAAATGGGGAAAGTCTGATGCTGACTGACTGACTGATGAAGTTACACCATTAGTCGAACTCAGTGATGATGTCAGCATGTGTTGAAAAGGCTGTTGACTTTCATAAGCACACATATAAAAGCAAACATGTTATCATAAACACACACGCACACACACATACACACACACACACACACACACACACACACACACACACCCTGCGCTCATCAACATGAGCCACTTGTCTATCAGTTTCATTTTGGTCACACTGAAAACATCCGACTGCACAACCTACCTGACCCTCTTATACACCTGAGTGTTTTTATAGAGGGGGGGGGGGCTGTCACGGTGTGTGCACGCCTCACGCACACGTGCACGCTGCGTTAAGGCAGCTGCTGAGGAGTGAAGACTGTCAGCACATTCCTCTTTCACTGAGTGGAAGCAACGGGACTGAAGGCAACACCAGTGGTGAGTCTTTTGAAATTTTAATTTAACTTTCTGATTAGGAAAAAAAAGTGTTGACATTACCAACTGTCTTTACTGCAAATCTGAAAACTGTAAGAACTGTAAGAGCTGATCACATTTTAGCTGCAGTACTAACCCAATCAACTCTGAATCAGATGCATTCATAGAAGTTATTCACATATGAATTATTCACAATAATGTACCACCTAAAACTAACCTTACTTAACTGAAAGGATATTGTGATAGGAGCACATATACTTATAACTTTCTTTTCCCCAGTTATATTCAACCTTTATTTACATTTGGAAAAATATATTGAGGGTTAAAATCCCACATTTGTATTTATTTTTTTTTTTTTTAACAATTGAAAGAAAAAGAAGGGTTAGGGTTACTAAGTAACTTTGTAAACCATGTCAGAAAATCATAGTTTACACTGAGTGAAGATATGGTAAAATATGGAACACACAATAAAGAAAATGATCAAACTACAATGGTTCAATAGTGTAAATAAATCTATTATCTATATAAATTATCTACAGACAGAAAAGACACAGACAAGCATGGGATGCCGAATGTAAAAGTTTGGTGACAATTTTCTAGCTGGCTTAAGTAAAAGGCAGTTTTTTCTCATATTATAACGCTTGCTCTGGGGACTTTAAGATTATTGACTTTGAAAATCATTGAGCCTGTTCTAGTCCTGCTCTATATGAAAAGTGTCCTGAGATAGCTTTTGTTATGATATGACACTGTAAATAA
>JAOVVB010026283.1:0-15833 GCA_028570985.1 Heterobranchus longifilis | reverse complement strand
ACACCTGTATACGCTGAGCAAGTGAAAGCAACCACCCACACCTGCTCACACACACACACACACACACACACACACGCACAAATAAGTGCAAAGTAGCATGCACATATATTTAACAAATTATTTAATGAATACAAAACACATGCAATATCACAAAACAACAGTTTCTTATTTGGATTTGAGGGTTTATTCTTGACTTTGGAATCAGTAAAAAATTAAATTAAATTAAAAAAAAACCTTCTTGTTTCTGAAGCACCACAACAGGACAGGTAAGCAGTCCGGCCATGATTTCTGGTTGAAAGCTTCGCATAAACGACAATTAAGTTGGACATTGTGTTTGAGCATTTTAAATTGCTGTAAAAATTTACATTTGCTGACCTACAATATACAGATTGAATAGCAAACTAAATTCAGCAATTAAAGAGGCAAACATAATTATCTCAACATATGTTAAAAAAAATAAAAATAAATGTTTGATGAATGAATAATGCAGCGGCTATCTTTACTCTACTGTATCTTAGTATATAAATATGCATTGCATTGCTCCCAGTTGCATTTGCTGATGCAGAAAATTCCTGAGTTCATAACATCCTCACCTATTTATTCAAATCATCTATTCATTTATTTGTTTATTTATTGCTATTTATAGCAAGTCAGGATGGCAGTTATCAAGGTTTCAGACTTCTGAATCACCACCCACATTTCAAATTGTGTTGCTCTTGTGAATGCAAGCTCAGGAAGTTAGTCAATGAAAGTCACCATCATGCAGCCAAGAAGGTTGAATAATAAATAATGAATAATAATGGAGTGGTAACGAAATGGCCATTCAGTTCGAGTACCAGCTAAACTGCAATAACTTGCCAATAAAAAGTGTGATAGCACAGATAAATTATCTGCATTTTATAATTTCACTTGTTTCTGCTTCTCATTACCTCATCACTCACACACATGGATGGCAGCAAACTAGCATGCACGGTGCTAGCTTCACCATCGGGAGCAATTTGGCATTTAGTGTGTCAAGGTAATTTCAACAATGATTGGACAACCCACTCTTACTGCTGAGTCATAGCTGACCCATAGAGATATTGGAGATACTGCTGCACTACTTCATACTTGCTTATCACTGCATTCATCCAAGATTTGAACGTAGTACCTCTCATACCTGAAACCTGGAGAATCTTGGCCCTAAACCAACGAGCCACACTGATAATGGTTCAGCCAAGCTGGACCCTTTAGCAGGGATTCAGACTCAACAGCCCTGCACACCATAGGGGCCAGCATTGCAAATTGGTCAAATTACCGGCAAGGCAAGGAAGGATAGGACATGATTTCACTACTCACTCATGATCACGGCGACAACTATTTTATGTTCAATGATAGCGAGGGAAGCAGTAGAAATATGGCTTCTCTTTGCAAATGAATCCACTTCCATGTTTTTCATTGGTTAGACTTGTTTTCCACTGCGCCAACAGATGGGCTCCAAATGTGACACTTACAGTACATGGATTTAAACGTTTAACATTACAACTGACAAGTATCACAGAGGGAGAGAACAGAGTCACAGCATCTTAAAATTAGATGCAGTCTCAAAAGTTTGACATAAAGTTTGATATTATGAGGTACAGTGAAATGCAATGCCTGTGTAACATGAGACAGACTAGTGAAGTGAGCCTTCAATGGCAGATCAAGGTTGTGCTGAAAAACCCTCGCTGGACTTTATTTGATATAGCAAGGAAGTGGGAATGTGATATTGATGTGACTTGGGAGAAGAATGGGACGTGGTGGCACACAAGAGACAAACTGAAGTGGACAGATGCTTGTCATATGCCCAAACAGGAAGTGCATTGATAGTAGAGCTGGATGATTTGACATGGCACAGATTTTTGTAGTTTGCATGTATAAAAAGCTTTGAAGATGAGAGTAAAATCTGAGTGTAATCATAATAAATCACCTGTTCTCTCTGGTTACTGTAGAAGGGGAGTCCTAACTGGATATTGTTTATCCAAATAAAAATCTAGGGAATGGATGTAGATGCCAAAAGAAAAAAAAGAACATTTCAAAGTTCTATCTTGATAGAATGATGAATAGGTGATGAATATCAAATTATAAACATGGTTTCTGTTGTACATATCTGTGGTTTATTGGCAGAAAATGGCCCCAGGGTCGGTAGTTTGAGTCACTGCAACACGGGCTCACTCACCCCCTGGCAAATGTCCGCCGGATGACATGAAACGCCAGTGAGCGGGGAGTTTCGGGAGCTAGCGTGGGCACATTCATCTGTATATACTGCCCACGCTGCAATAACACAGCCGGCTCAAAATTGGCAAAGTTTATCTTTAAAATGATGCCCGTTCATAGATGTGTACAGAGGGAAATAAAGGATTTATTCACAAAATTCTAACACATTAATAGTGTGTACAGCCACAATGCTGAATGGTATTTCAGTTTTTTAATATCCACTTGAGGTTAGTGTGACACAACAATGTACCATTCTGACTTAATTTTATTTAAGCTAGCAGGTGGTACAAGTATTTACACTCATTGCCTACAGGTGGTGCAAATGTTTAAATTGCGCCTCCTTTTTTTACACTGATATGTCTACACTCTATTTTCTTGAGCTCCCTATTTTAAAGAATCTGGAGCCTGCTGAACATGGCCAAGTGGGTTCACGTTCATTGTGAGTGAGTTACAAGGCTGATCCAGAACACCTCAAACATACAGGCCGCCTGAGCAGTGCATGTCAGCTGCCTCGCTGAGCTGCTGCGTATCTGCTCACACAGAGAGCCTTGCTGCCTGCCTGTCAGTCCTATCTTACATTGAGTTTGCCTTTGATAATGGCCATCAATAATAATGTTTCATTTCATTTCGTTAGTAATGTCATTTATATTTGTTTTAGACAGAAAATGTTGGGATTCGGCCCACAGAAACACTAGAGGGCTTTTAACCAGAAGTGCTGAGTTAAACATTAATGTGACCAGGGTTTTTCCTGGCTCAGAATGGGCCTTTGGGGATGACTACGCAATATGCACGACAGAATAAAATATAGCCTCCTGCACCGACACACCCCCACCCACAACCTCAGATCCACCGACGCCAACCTCCTCACTCCTCTCACCCACTCCTAGCACCAGACCTAGGGGGACAGGGTCTTCTCCATCGCTGCCCCCTCCCTCTGGAACTCTCTTCCCCAACACCTCAGACATTCAACCTCTCTCACCTCCTTCAAAACCGGACTCAAAACCCTCCTGTTCAAATCTGCTTTTAAACTCTGATCCATCACCCCCCTCTTTCTGTAGCTGTATTGTTGTTTTTACTTAGTATGTTTATTTTATTGCTTTTACTGTTGTCTCCCATTGTTTGTTGTTTGTCTTTGAGTGTCTTTTAAAGCGCTATACAAATAAAATGTATTATTATTATTTTGCTAGTTTGTGGGTGTTATTGTGTGACTTTTGTGTTCACTTGAAAATAAAATCGCTGTTTAATTTTATTCTCTCCCGGGACACAAACCCCGGTGTCCTGGGTGAAAGTCCTGTGTTTTATCTAAATGTGCTGAGAGCAGGAGAGATGGTGATCCAAAGTGCTGAGTAATAAATAAACAGCCACGGAGGCAGGGTTGTGTCTCTGGAGATTGTGGGCTGTGGAAGGGTCTCTGGGGTGCGCTGACAGCTCTGGGAAGAAGCTCTAGAGGTGACAAGTGGTCTTCATCAAAATGCACTGGCGTCATGTGTGAGAGAAAAGTTTGGGAAATGAGTGGCTGCCCGAGAGCACCGGCTGTGGCTGTACATCATCATGTCCTTTTTCTTCACCCCCGGTGTCATGCAGCGATTTTATGGAGGGCAGCTGACAACCAATTATCTGCTCAATAGGGAGGTCAACACTCTTGTCCGTGGAACAGGGGGAGATTCGGGAGGAGGAGGAGGTAAACCAGACACTGCCATGGGAAAACGCACCCATGCCTTCAGTCACTGAGCTGGAAAATGTGACCGAGGATTGGTGGCGAGGCATTGAGCTTCAGTTGTCGTATGAGGTCCGTCCTTAATGGGAGTTTCTGGATCTCATCACATCGGAGGGTGATGGCAGATAGGTGCAACTTCAGGATGCTCTCATTGGCTGTTCGTAGTATTACTACGAAAAGTAATGCGCTGTAATTCGTACATATACCACGTAATCGATCGCACGCAGGACTTTCACCCGGAGTTGGAGTCTGTGTGGAACCGGAAGTAGGGATTTTAAGTCGGTATTTTAATGCCAATCCCAGTGTTTTTTTACTAACCTTAACAATTGGTTTTGCAGCCTAAACCTACCGAATTAATCCTGTTTCACAATGTTAATCACAACATTAATAACGCATATATCACGTGACCGGGACATGTACCAAAACCAGAAGTACGTAGTAGGATTTCTAATGCCAATCCTATTGAAAAATAGTCAGTATTATTAAATATCCCGATGTTCAAAGATATGTTTGAGGTTTCTGATGTTTTTCTGCCAGAAAGGTTTTTTGTGCTTTTTTAGCTGAGAGGCAGGTGAAGATCTCTGGGGGTCTGAAGACTGTCGGACAGGTGAGGCAGGTCAGGTAGTCTCAGGGGTGTCGGGGGGGGGGGATCCTGTCATTCAAACTTACAACAAACACAGGGGGGGTTTCTCAGAAGTGTGGGGAAGTGCAGAGGGAGTCTAAGATTGCCTTTTTGTTGCTAGTGAGCCAACAGAGCCTTTGTGGTGCTGTGTGAGTAATTTAGTTTCCTGTGGACTTGATGATCTTCAGGGTTCCTTCCCTGGAGGATTCGTCAGCAGACGCAGAGCTTTACTTCCCAATGATGTGTTCTTTTGTTTTTGAAGCCCGCCTCACAGAAATGGAGGCAGCAAGTGACGGAACAAATGTTGATGTCAGAACGACCTTAAGCATGTAAGAGCCTCGGATGTGTGGTCCGGTGCCTTCCCGGTCTCCATCTGCTGAAGGATCCAGGTTGGCCTGTCAAACCAAATCTACCTATTCCCCTTAAAGTGTGTGTCCCATATGCAGTGTTGGGTAAAGTTACCTTTCAAAATAACTTGTTACATTACAAAACTACTGCCATTATAAAGTAATCTGTTACATTACAGCGTTACTTACTAATAACAGCATGACAATCACAATATCTACAGCCTATAATCTGTAACTCTGCAGGATAATAACAGCATAACAAACACAATATCTACAGCCCATAATCTGTAACTCTGCAGGCTAATAACAGAGTGACAAACACAATATCTACACAATCACAATATCAATAATTACTTGAATTGCAATAAGGTGTTACGTACCTTGTAATGTCAGCTGTCCTATTAACAGACATGCAATTATATCCACATTAGCCAAGATGGCTTTGCGGGAAAAACTCAGACATAACTTGCGTAACAAAGATTGCAGATTGAAGAAATACAACATTTTGGTCAGCCTGTATGTTAGTTCACAGAAATTGTGAGGAAGTTTCTGAGGAGCAGAGGGAATCATTGTTAGTCAGCTTTTGTATTGCATCCTTTTTCTTAGAGCAAATACGGCTGAAGAATAATCCAGGGAGTGCAGAGTGAAAACTGGTATCTGTCTGAGGTGAGAGGGCGCAGCTCATCCCTCACCCGGACTCCACGGGGGAGATCACGAGTTCAGGATCCAAAGCCAGCAGGTATCCCTCTCTCAAACATTTGCACACAAATCCCCAAACAAATGTCGAAAACAATCTGCAGATCAAGTTTAAGCATAACATAAACAGACAGGGAGAGCAGCGATACACCGTGGCACAGCACTAAAAACAGATCCTTCTTTTCATTTTAAGAATTTTCAGATCATCTGCCAAGGAATGATAAACAAACCAAATTGCCTATTGCAGTAATTCTCAGCAATATGCCACCCCACCTGTTTTTCAAGGCTATTATAAAGTATATGTTAGAATCAGATGCTGTGTTCATTTATCAGATTAAAAGGATTTCTTTTAACGAGAACTGCTGCAATCCAAAACTACAAAAAGGAGGTTATGATAACATTTTACTTGCCAGGATTGTAGAGATTTAGGAATGCTTATTAAACTTTTACTTACTTACTGGTTCAACTAATATTACTAATAAACTTGATTATGTATGTTGAAAGTACAAACTCACTGGAGGGAAGGTAATCTGCAGGAAATTATCAGACGGGAAAAGAATGTCACAGGACTTTTCACCCAGTTCTTTGAATGGCCACTTGAGGCTGGCTCCAAAAGCGAGTGAATCCCCATAGAGCCCCATGTTAAAATGCCTAACTGTTTAGCGCCTGTGCTCATATTCAATAGGCGGTTTGCATATTACGTCACAGTTTGATTTTCAGATGGAGGCAGATTACCAACGCTGAACAAATGCCTTTGATTTGTGCCGTTTACACTGATTTCAAATTGATCAAATTGGGGAAAACGAGGAAATAGTAGTACATAAAGAGGAGAAGTACAAAAAAAACCCCAAAAAACAGTGAAACATCAGCAGATGTGGATCAAAAACCTTCATCTTCAGTCTGGAGGAGCGAAGTCAACTAACGTTACATGTAATGTTAAAACGTTAGCGGTAATGTTGAGCTTTAACCACAGACTGTCTGTCTTCAGTTAGTATTGTCATGCTTTTACAAAGTGCTGTGGTTTTTAACAGCATTTCACCAGACCTCTGGGAACAGCTGATCTTAGTAAAAGTTAATGTAGGAAATAGTAGTTAAGTTAGCTAACGTTAGCTACCGTTAGTAGCCTGATACCAGCATTGTATCCATGTACATATTGGAGTTTAAATATAAAAAGACAGTAACTTTCAACACATTTATTCACCAGAACAACAGCAAAAACAACGGTTCAGAACTACTTTGGTTCTAAAACAGTTGTAGTCCTCTCGACTCTTGTAGCTTTCGTCTGGCTCGCCGTGTAGTAACGGCAGAGAACGAGGTAACGCTGGTTTGTAAAGACCATCGTCTCCACAGCGGGTAAAACCACAAAGTTGTGGGGAAAAATCTCTTTTCTTCATTTTGTATGGATCACATCCAATATGTGTTTCAGTTTTCTGACGATACCCGCTGCGTGCGAGTCGATCCAACCCTGTTATCTCGTCACTTTCCTCTTATTTCCGTTCACACAGTATACAGATTTATCGCCGCCTGCCCTCCGTCTCAATTTCACGCGTTATTGCAAACCACCTTTTAACTGCTCATATAAAAATAAATCTGCATTGGGGCAAATATTTACCGCATCCAACTTCTCCACGCTTACTCACCAACATTCCCAAACTTTTACCACACAGTCTAATTGAACGAGTCCCCCTCCTCCATCTCTCTGTGTGTGTTTTGGACTTCAGCTCAGCATGTTTCCCTGAAAGAGAAGAAGCTGCAGACACCCGCGGAGTGACAAAGGGCGGGCAGATGAACAGAGCAGCTGGAGGAGCAGCCTGAGCATCTTATGTAGGTGTTAAGTGCTCAGGTGGGAAGAGACCGGGCTTTGAGTTAGTTCATCACAGAGCTCCTGCCACTTGCTGACAATGACAGCGCTACTAGGACCCAGAAAACTGCTGGCTCGGCAGAAATAGGCTCCTTTTGTTCTATTCAGCCTAGTGGAGCAGCAATAAACCTTCTCTCTCCATTTCCCCAGTGCCGGGCACAAGAAGAAGAAAAAAAGTTTCTTCTGCTTTTGCAGCGGGTACTGAGAAATGCTTGCATTCAAAAGACGTTTTCACTTTGAGGATGAGGAGAGCGGAGGATGAGAGGAGGGAGGAGAGGAGGGTATTATCATATTGGAAAAGCGGAGCTGGCAGAGGAGGTGGGAGGGAAGAGAGGATGTTTGATTGTGCTGAGAGAAAGATGAAGAAGTAAAGAAGGGACAGAGAAGGAATGTATGATTGGATTTGGCCGAGCGGTAGGGCTAGCTGCGTGTTAGCTGGCTGAATGGGAGGCCTGTGTGTTATAATGGGAAAGAATGGGCATCGGCCGAGGGCTCTAATAAGGCCTTCAGAGAGGATTCAGAGCTTCAGAACAAATCCCCGATCACAATGGAGCACAGGTCTGCACCGAGCCAGTCAAGGCTCTGTCCATTTCGCCAAATTTAATTACGCTCGCAGTGTGACGGTCTGAGTCACACAACAGTCTCAAAATAACTTCAGCCTGCTGAGGCTTGGCTTCGCTGGATTTGCATCCAAATACCCCCCTGGATAAACAATATACAGTATTTCAAGGAAAAGATAAGGGCTTGAAAATCAAGTACCTGAATGGAGGTTTATTCTGTTATAAGTACGAGATAAATGTCAAAATATTAAGTCTGCATTTCATCTGTAAATGTTGCATGAGTTACTTCACCCAAATGACAAGAAAGAGAATATATTTTCTCTGCAGCCCCGTGGTGTCTGTCCATGCAGATAGTTTTAGTTTTATAAAGGTTATAGTATCAGAAGGATGGGTCAACAATCCCGACTTCACCAAAAGTAAACATTGGTTTCTTCTAACTTTTTCTCTGCCACTGACGAGACTTTCCATCAATCCGTGTTTTTGCTGTTATGCCGTGGGGGGGGGGCTGAAAGTTGAAAACACACGCAGAGAGATGGAGGAGAGGGAGATGTTAAATTAAGACTTTGTGGTAAAAGTTTGGGAATATTGGTGAGTAAGCATGGAGAAGTTGGATGCAGTAAATATTTGCCTCAATGCAGAATATTTTATGTGAGTATGAGGACAGGATAACTTTTTATATTTAGGCAAATAAGACGTGATAGAAATGACTGTTATGCAATATTCTCAGCTTTATGCCCGAAATGTTGTGTTTTTGATGAAATGTGTCGATGAAAAAAGAATGAATGAAGCTAGAATAAAATGGCGCTGGCTAATGGCAGTATGGGTGGGGGGGGGACGATTCACAACTGCTGGACCTGAAGAATCTCAGTCCACTGAGGGGTCTCCGACTGGTGATTTCAATCTCAGACTTTCAGGGGGAAAGCCCGAGACGCTGGATCAGAATACACTGCATGTTGTTGTTGTTTTGGTTGGAGGACTTATTGCTCAACGCCGACATGACACCAGGACTAAGTGCAGAAATATATATAATTTGGGACTACAGATCCTTTAAAAGTCAACAACCCTCTGAAACATCATAAATGTCATAGACTGGCTTCAGAAACAGCATCTGACGACTGGGTGTTTGTGGCTGAGTGCCTGTAGTGCAACATTTGCTTAGTCCGAGCACTCCTCCGAGCTTCATGGTATGCTGCGTGGTGCATGTCAGTGTGCCTGGAGGAGGAGGACAGTACGGTCAGCTGGCTGCATTTAGCCTTGCTGTTGTTTGGCCAGCACGCTGTGTGGCAATTATGCCTGCAGGTAACGTGAGAGAGAAACTGAGAGAGACTGACAGAGCGAGAACGAGAGAGAGAGAGAGGGGACTAAAAGGCATCTACCAGGGTCACCTTAAAAGCACAGCAGGGGCCAACACATTCCTCTTCAGGAGTGGATCAAACAGTAGGTGCTTGAAGATTAATGCACAGACATGCACATACACAGGGTGGAAAAACAATGCTTTCCTTACATAAAGGTGGTACACCACAAAGAACAAAATACTTCATTATAAGTAAGAGTCCTGCATTAAAAACTTCACTCATGTAAAAGCATACATCGTCTGCAAAGTGTTAATCTCTATAAACAGATTCTGCATATGAACGCAGAATCTGTAGACAACGGGACAAAGATTTTGGAATCAGAAGTTGGAGTAGTATTGACGAATCACATTTGAGCGGGGGTGGGACTCGTATCAGGTAAACAGTCCAGGTGGGGCACTCGAAATGTCATCTGGACCTAAAACAGCGACAAAAAGTATCGATGTTTGTGTACTGTGTGGAGAAACGTTCGAGTTGCATTATAATCGAAACAAATTGCTTCTGAAGTCGGATTACTCTCCTGTCTCAAGTTGTTAGTCGGACTGTAAACAAAACACGGAAGAGGAAGTCGTGGCCCGGAAATCTGTAGGGAGCGAGCTGCACCGGTGACCCCAGAGGCTAACTCGTCGTCAGTAAAAAACAAACAAAAAAAGACAATAGCTGATGGGTTCCGAGATTGGCAAAATGTAATAAGTATAAAAAGTTACACATGATGCAGAACAGTCTGTGTAACATTCTGTTACTATGCTTTTTACATATTACTAATGTAATAACATGTGAGCACATGTGATATATACACATGTGATACAGCATCTCCATATAAAGAGGAGCGTCTGTATTTTTGACTGTACTGGAATTCATACCGTCTGTATTTCTAAATACCCTGGTATACCGTAATACTGTGATACCGCACAAGCCTATAAAACCTATGACCTGTTGATCTTTATGAATCAAGACTCCATAGTCTTTGGAGAATCCTGACACCCCAACTGTTAACAGATAATGTATTCAAAATGTAATGTTTGTTTAAAGTATCGTTTTAGCACCGGTATCAGAAAAAACCCAAACAATACCCAGCCCTACTCTTAGGTAGTTTATGCGCTTAAAGATTTGTGTAATATGTTGTCATTTATTGCGTGCAATAAAAAGTACTGTGCAATAAAATGTCATATTTTTGATCATCCGAGTTGATTTTGTTTATCATTTTTTCACAAAGTAGCTTCAGTGTTGCAGCTACTCTTCTGAAGTACGAATGTTTAACAGCTTTTATCCGAGTGATAAAATGTTGAAGTACATCAAACCTGCAGCTATTTTTCAGTGCATGGTAACTGGTCGCTTTGTTTACTACATTTAAGAGGACGAGCTTCACACATCTTCCTCTCATCAGTTGAGAGGGCCTCTGCTTCACTCTCCAGTGGTGTATGATTTTGTTTTTGTCTCCACTCCCAGACACATACACACACTCGCTCGCATGCTCACTTTGACTGCGTGTTTTACAGAACTGAAGGCTTTTTACCTTCAGAGTGGAGTGGAGGAAAATCAATGTTGCCTGCCCTTTAAAAACAATTCACAGTTGTACAGTTCAGTTTCTCAGGGGGCCGGGGGGGTGAGCTCCTTTGCTGCCACTCCCTGATGCAGTAACATTTAGCCCACTCCAACAAATTCAATACGACTCCTCGAAACAGCCAAGAAGACGTTACTGGGGGTGCACCGATACCAGCATCGGTATCGGGTCTGATACTGTGCTCGTGTACTCGTAAAACTACTCCGATACAACTCTACCTGATACCACTTGAGGGCAACATGACGTTCACCTCTCGTCGGTTGAGCAGGGAGGCGGACGAGCAGCAATGTCGGCAGTGTGGAGATATTTTAAGATAAACGATGGTGACAAAAGTAGAGCAGACTGCAAACTAGGGTTGGGTACTTGGCAGCAGGTAACGTTAACATAACGTTAGCTATTAGCTAGTTTAAACACGGTTAAAAAAAAAGCTTAAAGCTAAACGTCGACGTAAACAGCTGCAGATAAACACACAGCTAGCTTACTGGTAGCCTGCAGCTGCACTTTTCGAGATGCCGGAGAAACAACAGAACTGTAAAATCCTCCTGTGTGGCAACCTTTTGCCTTCCCAGTGAGTTACAGGATGTAAACAAACAACAAACGGTAAAGCGTGTGGGCACTTCAGATGCATTCAAGTGCAGCCCGGAAACTCGTAAAAATCTGAGAAACTCAAGCTGTAAATTAACCTTTTGTAGAGGTGTTGAAAAAAAAATCTTGATTAGTAGATGCATCGCGATTCTCTCTTGAAAGATTATGTCTTGATGCAGAAAAGTCAATAATCGATGCAGAAAAGCATTTGAGTGCCTTAACTGTTAGATGAAGAATTATGGCCAATGAGCCACAATTAATCCAAAAGTAAATGGAAGTAAATTAATCTGTTCATTTTACATTTTATTTTTCATTAAAAATGCACTATGTTTTAAAAGTAGCAACCAATCACACAGTAATAAAAATAAATCATAATAACAAATTGATGCATTGAGATGCATGGATAATTGTTTTATAATCGTATCGTAGTTCTCTGAATCCTAATCGAACGTGAGGCACCTCCACCGTTCTGCCATCAGTTTGTTTCCAATTTACTGTTGAAATATGTTAATGTTATTTCATTTAAAATAAGTTATTTAGATTTGACCATATGGCCTTTGTGTGGTACATTAATATGGCAGTTACATCACACTTGATACCATGTAGTCTATCTTTTTAAATAATTATTTCAGGCACCATTTCAGCACAAAACCAACGATACCCAACACTAGTACTCATATTGGTACACGATATCGGCAAGTACCCAAATGTAAGAACTTGTACTTGGACTTTAAAAAGTGGTACCGGTGCATCCCTAGAGATTACCAATGTTCATATTATTACTGAGGGAAAAAAAACAAAACATGAGTACCTATTTCTGTACTCTAGGAGTTCACCGCAGCTCAGCCATATATTCTAGTTATCAGTGAAACAGCCACAGTCAGAGACGTCTGTTTATGCAGCATTCTAGGATAAAAGTCAGCATTATCAGCATGGCATTTCTTAGTACTTCACACTCATCTTACAGCCACAATACACGGAAGGTTATCTCTCTGCCCTGAGCATACAGGAGGGAACGCTGCATTATTCCACCCGCAGACTTTGCCCTCCCATCACACGCAGATTTACACTGGCAGCGGAGTAATCTCACACTGATCTTCACTTTACTACACCTCATCAACAGCCATCTGCAAACAGCTACGAGTGAGATGAGGATTCAGCTCTGGGTGTAATTTAAAATGTGGAAGTAAAGTTGTGCAGAAAAAGGGGGAACTGCGGGCCCAAATGAAGAGGATTACAGATGGATTACCTGTGTTCTGACTCGTGGATGGAGAATATGACTCCCGACGTGGAGGACTTCTGCTGGATGGACGCCAAGAAGGTAAACTCACTTTTCCTCCTGAACAGCTGCACCACTTTCTCTGTGATGTGCGCCGGGGCGTGAACTGCTCTCCCAACATCTGAAGGAGCAAAGTAAAATGGAAGGAAATCATGAGCTTGTGTAAAGTCTTTTTCACACAGGCGATGTGCCGCCTCCACGTGCACTTGCCAGAAGTGGGAGCAACATATTAAGTTATCTAATCACACATGGTGAAACAGCTTTACACTTTGAAAATATATCTCATCAACAGCTCTGGCAGTTCTGTCTGGCAGTCTGTGTTTGGAGGAAAAATAATCTGTTGATGCCAACAAGCTACACCAAACTAGTGCAAGTAAATTGATACTTAGACAGTAAACTTTGCATAAATGTGAGAGAACATTAAAGAGAACAGCGTGTCCTCTGCAGATACTGCCCTTGATAAATCCAGCTCACAGTTTTGTAGTTTGCTTTTAAAAGGAAAATACCAGTTTATTACAACTTGTCTTATATTTGTAGTCCTGTGATAGTTTTAGCATTTCCATCAGTTATGATAATTGTAAAAAACAAAGTAAATGCTGAGATCTGGGAATCCTGCAACACTGCTAACAAGTTAAGATCACGTAGGCTGTTTGTTCCTAATACGACCCACAGGAGCGTTTCCTAAATTAGCAGGAGATCAACACAACCTTACATTTAAGTATAACGGTCACAGTTTTAAACACGTGGTTACCTTGTTATACTGTCAAAACTGCTTTGTTATGTTTATAAAAAGATCGTGGTTTGGGTTAAAAACAGTACACACGTAATTATAACGTAGAATGTGACGTAGTTATGTTTGTTACATGAAGTTAAAATAATTCAACGTTGACTTGTAGTTTCAAACTGGGCACGAACCCCAGTCTCCTGGGTCAAAGTCCTGTGTTTGTTTGACCGATCCACCACCCCTCCCACCCACCTTAAACTGACTTTCTCGCTCTTAATACTATGTTACATGACTTCCTGCTCCCGTCATAATTACTACGACCACTAGCCTAACAATAAACGTAGATATGGCTCATAATAAGCTGCTTGTTCAAACGACCTATGATATCGTTTTTCGGGGGAGGACAGTTCAGGCGTTTTTGGACCAGAGATACTTTTTCATAGTTCTAAGAACTGAGTTCTAAGAACGTCCCTTTTTCATTGTGTCCGCACCGCAAGAACTATGAACGATCGTAGTTCTTAGAACGCCGTTTTGAGGAACTTTTTAGCTCCTTTTTCAGAGTAGGTACTCTCAGGAACTATGAACAATCGGAGTTCTTAGAACACTGTTTTGAGGAACTTTTTAGCTCTTATTTCAGAGTAGGTACTCTCAGGAACTATGAACGATCAGAGTTCTTAGAACGCCGTTTTGAGGAACTTTTTTGCTCTTATTTCAGAGTAGGTACTCTCCCAGCGCAAGAGGAACCGTGAGTGATGTAAGTGGACAGTGATTGGTCGAACACAGTCAATGCAGCACCGGCAATCACCATTAAAAAAAAAAAAAGTTATCTGTGTAAACAACAGACAACATTAGTTTTGCTTTCACAATTATGTTTCCAATAATTTTGCTCTTCATTTTCATTTTCTGTTTGTTTTTCTTTTTCTTTTAACATTGTAATTTAGTTTTCCTGAGTAGAGGCCTCGTACAGGCCCTTCTGTTGATTGTATTTGGTCTCATGTTCTTTTAACTGTGCTAAATAAAAAAATAACAAATAACAAAATCTCACCATAACAGTCGGAGTCTGTGTGTGACCCTGCATTTACATATATGGAAATCCCCCACTTGCTTGTAATTAGCATTCCAGTGATACTTGTGAGTCAGCAATAACACCGGCAGAGGGTTCACAAGTTTAGTTAGCACACAGCCTGCTGAAAAAGATGGATGCATTTATGTATGAGCACCGTGATGTGCTCATGTTAGTCATTTCAATCTTCAGCACCTGAGGATTCATTACAGATGGCAGTTATTTCAGGTTAGATGACACTTTATGAAGATAAGTGTCAAGTGTTCAGAGGATGTGGGGTTAGCAGCACATCTGTGCCAGGACGGCTACAGAAAGCTACGTACTGGAGTGTTTGTCTTGGCATAAAAGCTACAATATGCAGCATTTGCTGGCACTTTTGTTTGTTTTACCACACATCTCCTGTGTTTTGTATTGCGTCCAGCCTCAGATGAGTTTTAATATTGATTTCCTATACTTTCCAGTGACAGTGGTTTTCATTTATGTCAATATGGACTAAAAAGAAACGTGCGGGCTTAAATGCCGTTTATTGTCCGATGATTACCGAGTCCAAGGACAAACACCTGGCAAATGACTCGTGAAAAACAAATCAGATTTGTTTCTTTAGATAACATTGCTTTTAAATTCAAGGCAGTGTTGTACATTGTTCCCTCTATATACTTTTTATTGCATCAACTTTCACAAAGAATGAAAGCAAGGTAACACAAGCGTTTCAGCACTGTATCAGAAATAATCTCTGTCCATACAACAACACATACAGCATGACCATTTATGTGTGAATGAATGAATGAATGAAGTTTTTTTGAAGTTTAAAAATGAATTTTGTCACACACAATAAAATTCACAGTCAACAAAAAGGAAAAAGGAATATCCTGAAGCCCAAGGCTTAGTTTTGCCTATTACAGTCCATTAAGATAACCCAGAATATCAGCAATACAAAAAAGACAAATACTCTAAATTACTTACTCTACATTATAATCGTGTACATGAACGTGGATGAAAAACCTGAGGAACTAGTAGCAACAGTAAGCGTGTGTCTGAGCCACCGGCACCGAGGACAGATCTGAACCAGAGGTTGCACATGACAGACAGTCCGGTGCAGAGGAGCCTGTGGCTGTCTCAGCGCAGCGCTTTTAAAACTCCCCAGGGTGACAGAGGCCCGCCCGCCTTCACACTCAGCCTCCCTGTTGTCACAGACCAGTCGATGGGAGTGCCCCCCCCCCCCCCCCCC
>JAOVVB010026273.1:0-15833 GCA_028570985.1 Heterobranchus longifilis | reverse complement strand
GGGGGGGGGGGGGGGGGGGGGTTGCTAACAAGGAGGATGGCATCCCCCCTCAAATTGCCTTCAGCTTATACTGCCCTACAAAAGCAAAGTGCAGTACGAAATAATTTAAACAGTAAAAAAAAAAATGCCTTCAAAGTTTATTTGCTGTCCCAACAAATTAATAGTTGTTTCATCTATGATAGGTTATGGTTTACGGACTTGTCATGGTATAATTTTTATCCAACTCAATCCTAACCTGCATACTTGTAGGCCCAAAACTATGCATAACTCATGGCATATTAATTTCATAGTTACTGAACTTTGTCTTTGTGGACAGTTTAATTTTTTTTAATAGATAAAAATTGATGCAGCAGAATCGTTTTTATTGCACACATTATTCTTCCTTGTCGAAGCTTGCTCCCCTACATTACCCATAATGCAACTCTACTGCTGACAGATGGGTCGAAAATGTGGATGAGTTGTAGTCGCTAATGTAGCTTTGAGCCACGATACTCGAGCAGGGATGAGGAGCTACAGAGGTCTGTTAGCTCACTTCTTTCTAACTCCACACCCACAGTTTTTGTTTTGTAATTTTCAGCCCCAACTGATGCTGTTGTGACATCACTTGAGGTAAAAAAGCTCTATACAACTTTTTTTTCCCTCACATATGCAGTAGTCCTCCCCAAAAGCTGTAAACGCATTGATGTGTAAAATTGGTGGACTTCCCCTTTAAGAGATTTGGACTGTTTGGTTCTAGCTGTCACACAGTTAAACTGTGGATTTCCTTCACACAATATTTGCTTAATTACAGATATACTGTAATTATGCAAATACATCTGTACATTTTTATAACGATCTGGTAATATATGGATGAATTTAATGTTTAGGTCTGGAGTCTATTTTTCTTATGTCCCTTTTTTGTGTTTTTAGCATTCTCACACTAAATCAAATACATGTCTAAATGTCAGCTTTGTTGTTGTTTTGTTGATTTTATTTTGGTTCCGCCCAACTCCTCCTAGCAACACAACTGAGTATTAAAAGCTAAAAGTGGAGCCATAAACATATGGCACTGGTTTCCAAGTGCGACACAACCGACATTTTAAAACATTTTTCTCTTTTTTTCAGAGAAAAAGGCCACTTCACAGCGCTAAATCTAATCCAGCTAACATGTGGCCAGGAATGTGTTTTGGGGCCAAGTTATGTGTAATGACACACATGTGTGAAAGGGCAAATCTAACCATTGGGAGCTAAACGAGCGAGCTTTAGGTGGCTTGACCTTTGAACCGAACCAAAGGCTGGTGTGAGAGGGCCACCTCTAATGAAGGGCTTCAGAGTGGAAACCTCTGTAGCTCCTGTCATTTACAGAAATTACTCTCAAAATGAAAAACTGCCCTTTTTAAGCTTTTATTTACTGAAAGGAAGTTGTTTGAATGCACTTTTAAAGCACTTGACACTTACATTAAGGAGCTGACTAGTTTTCTTCTATTGGCCATTAAGCAACTCCAATGAGGCAATTGGGGGTGAAAAACCTCACTTCAGGCCATGGCACACTGAGTCCGTTTTTTTCATCCAAAATTGTCACAAAATAAATACAACCTTGCGTTTACACACCGACTCCAAAACTTTTCAGAACAGGTTCGATTTCTGCGTATTTCCGCACCTGTCAAAAGGAAAAGAGAGTTGTTTGACCCCTCAGAGCCACCGTCCATGCAAACGTCATCATGCAAAATGTAAATACAGGACGGGTAAAACACATTTAAAAGTGAATTTCACACATCAGAGACTCGAGCTTCTCTGGTGAAAATAGCGGGAAGTTTCGTGTGAGTTTCTCCGAACACGTACACGGTGGACACACGGACCGGTCGGCACAACACCGGCTAAACAGCAGCGGATCGTCTCCTGTCAGGACCACTGTGTATCAAACTGGACCACTGACATCCTGAAAGCACTACAGCTCCTTTATCAGCTGGTCAAACTCTCTATGGTCTTATCTCCTTATCTTGTATTGTGAATTTTTGCAAATAATGGAATAATAAAACATATCAGACTCGTTTTTTTTTCAGATGACGGATTAAAAATAACACATACAGAAATTACAGATTCAATGTGCCAAGACCTTAAGGGTGGAGTTCTTGGAAGTACATAGTATCATATGCACATATTTTGTTAAGAGTAAAAGCCAAATGTAATTTAATCCCTATTTTGTTCCCATCTCATCACAGGATTACTTTTCTCATTCATCTTTTTCCATTCATCCACGATGGCCAGAAGCATTATGTTTTCGGGTTGTCCATCTGTCCGTCTGTTCCATTCTCGTGAAATGTGATATCTCAAGAACGCCTAGAGGGAATTTCTTCAAAATTGGCACAAATGTCCACTTGGACCTGAGGATGAAGATTAGAATTTGATGGTCAAAAGTCAAGGTCACTGTGACCTCACATAACACATTTTTGGCCATAACTCAAGAATTCATATGCTAACTGATAAAATGAAGTGATGACATTTTATACTGAAAAGGTCAAAGGTCAACTTCACTGTGACATCATAATGTTCTGAAATGACCTTTTCTGGATAATACTCAACGCCATAACTCAGGAAAACAAAGGGCGACATTTGGTCAGATACTGAGTTGGTGACACTAATCTTGATTGTCCAACGTGAAACTGTGCTGATTGTTTAGATCCGCCAGGTTAAAGATGTGTGTGACATTATGCCAAAAAATACACTTAATACATTTTATTAAATTCCTCCAAAGTCTTTACTACATATATTATATGAGTCTAGACAGGCATGAATGTAAACTGCAACTTGAGTGGTTGGCGGAGACATACAACCGCGAGGCGGCAATTCTAGTTCTGCATGCATTTTCAATTTTAGAATCGATATTTTTAACTGGAAACCAGGTCTGTATTGATGGTTGAATTCCAGTATGGGATGAATGTTATGGCTGATGGATCACATGACAAGTGGACCAATGCATGGTGGGAAAGACACATCATGTAGTAGGTAGACTGCTGCACTGTGTTAGGCATTAACTGACCAGATGACTGAACACAAAGTCAAGTGAGTTGAGTGAATGAGTGCATGGATGGATGGATGGATGGATGGATGGATGGATGGATGGATGGATGGAGTGGCTGTACAAATGGATGCATCAATAGTGTAATGTTGTAATGCATGAGTTGAGTGCATAGAAAAGCAGCAAACGGAATGACTGGTGAATGAACTGATTTATGAATGGATGAGTTGACTGGATGTGTGAGTTGGGAGCTACAGCATTGCTGACTGTTGGCTATTAGTGAAGTGGCTGTGAGCTATTGGAAGAAGGGCTGGATGTGTTATAGAGATGAACAGATTGGACTGGGATGGACTGCATCCAAGAAAAGAGTTGAAAGCTCTGTCTCTGAAAAAGCAAAACCCAATTTCAAAGAGTGAGACGCAATCCACTCATGTCTGAATTGCTAAAGGATCTATTCTGTTGTGATGGTCCTTGTTGGGAAAAGGTACGTGAGATGTGGGTTAGTGATTCTGACGATGTTGGGCTGTGAGATGAAAACTGCTGCAAAGTACTGAAACTGTATCTGCACACGTACTGTAGACAAGCATGCAGGATGCAAACTCAGATGCCTCAATTCAATTTTTTTCACGGGATCAGCACAAATCCATCTTGTCAGGCTTCAAGTATTGCGTTCGTGTCTGAACCACCAGCGGTTGAGGAGCTACTGGCAGTTACAGGTGTGGTTTAGGTGTGTGCTGGGCAACAATGGTACAATGGTAACAATGGTAGCTCCTAAGGAGGTTAGCGTAGATGCTACAATAGCATCAGTTATATTAGAATTGGAGAGTGTTTCTTCATTGAATAAAGAGCAAAGAACGGCACTGAAGGCTTCTCTCGATGGAAAAGGTGTTTAGACTACCTCTCCCGACTGGCTTTGGCAAGAGTTTGATAGACAGATGGTTCATTCAATCACTTTCCAAATCCTTTTCCAAACAGTTTCCAATGCTGGCTTTTCAGATAGTAATGTGCAACAAACCATCTGACGCACCAGGTTATCAGCTCACAGAGATAAATTAAATTTCATAGCAATACATCTGAAAACATTCAACTGCAATGTGTCTTTCCTGTCTCAGATCAATGGTCAACTCTCGACTGATCACGCTGTGGATATTTAAACCCAACATGACTGCACAATATTTTTGTCTGTTACAACAGTCACTATGTCAGATTAGGTGATCATAGATTCATAAATTATTGTCGTGGCATGTCAGACTACATGTTGGTGAATGCTATATAAGTTCCAGCAAATGTTTCACAACAAAAGGCCTTTTAGAAAATGGAGGTATTCTCTCCACTGAAATGCTAGAGGGCTTTTAAAGTGTTGAGTTTGAAATGTTGGCTGTAAATTTAACAGAACAAATGGGAGCTAATTCGACAACATATATACAAATATACTTACTTAAACAGAGGGAATTAGAAATAAAGGCCTATGTCTGATGTAGCTTTGTTTACCCTCTCCAGTTCACAATTTGTGGATTTCACGGTATGTTTATCTACCCAAGCCTTCTCCATCATGATGAATAACAGTAGCCTATCACCCATTCACGGGGTTGCTGAAATTCCGCCGCTATTTCATGCCAGGTTTTTTCTTTTTTTACTCTGTCGTGGTAGTCCCTCGAGGAAAAAAAGGCCGGGGTGTTGTTGCCATAGCTCCACAAAATGTTCTTCCAATTTGCAATTCCACCTCACAGCACCAAGAACTTCACTGCACTTTCGCTTTGCCATGTTTACATGCGTGCGCCGCAGAGCGCTCTGTGTTCCTATTGGTCGAAGTCACGACTGTGACCAAAAAAATTAAAACAATTAAACATGCTAGTCTTTATGTCAGGACGTCGTGGGGCGTCCAAGTTGTCCCTTACTATGACACAACTCACAAAATAAAACGATCGATTGACGCAGCCGACGGCCAGCCATAAGACACTTGTTTTCTTAACTTCGGACCACACAGCATCAACACAGAGTTCCAGTGTAATCCATCATCTCATCAGCCTCTGTGCTTTCTGATCCAGCGACTCTGGTACTACAGGCTGCCAGCACACGTACGTGTTTGCATGTGTGTGTGCGTGGTCAGAAGTAAACATAGCCCGTTATTTCATTTAATTAACATTTTCTAACCTTTTGTATGTAACCTTTTTTGATGGAGTCATTGATGTGGAGTAACAAATATCAGGTGGCTTTTTTTTTTTTGTTTTCCCAAAATGACACATTTCCAATTGAAAAGTAATGTTCTGCCATCTGCTCACTACAGGAGCAGTTGCCTCTGGCTCTTTGAGTCCTGCTGAACTCAGAGGACTCCACCTGTGTAATAAGTAGTCGGAGTAAAAGTCTGTCTCGGCTTGTCACATAGACAGGTAGTTTAACAGGTTTATTTTAAGACATCGAAAGAAAGTTTCAGTATAAGTTTGATGATGGAGGTCAATATGTACACATGGCTGAAATGGATAGCTAAAGGCATTAATCTTCATGCAGCAACACTTTAATTTCTGTTTGGAGAAAAGTCAACTCCAGATGCACCAAAAGTTCTTAACCATTGAAATGTGCTGAATGATGAATCCCACTTGATCATATTTGTTTATTAACGTAGGTAACGCCCCCTAAAAACTATATATGGGAAGGTGTTGTGACGTGTGCAAATACTCTGGCACATGCCCAAGAATTGGGGAGATGACACCAAAAAAGGATGTAAAAACTTCAGCAGTAGTGAAATTGACGTACTGTGTAATAAACTTAAAGTAAACTTTTTTTTTTGAGCATCAGTACTGGTGTTACAGGAAAATCAAAAACATATGAATAAAGCATACACAAATACCACAATTATTAAAAAAACAACAACATAATAATCTACATTTCATCATTGTATGCTTTTTTAATGTTCCTCAAATTGACCAACAATTTATGGACTGAGAAGAACAAAAATAAGAAAATATTGGTGAATCTCAGAAATCAATGGGTACTAACAAAATTAGAACAAATCGTGGATACGGACAAAAATAGGAGGACATTTGTTTGTATATTGCTTCCTGCATGTGGCCCATTTCCACAGACTTTATCTCTCCTCTAAAATATGTGGTCATTGAAGAAACGTTCAAATGATAACGTATCAAACTAAAAAAAAAACCCCAAAACACATAAAGCATCTGGTGTTTCCTTTAGTTTCCTAAGAGGTGATAGTGGGGTCAGGGTTCAGTCCGTTCCCATTACCACATGATGACACAATGACACGCAACGTGTCTCTGACTTGATGTGTGTGAATTTATCTTGGTGCATGCTGTGCCTCTGTGTGTGTCTTTGGTTGTCTTCCTGTCCAATACAAGTCAATTTAAAAGTTTAAAAGCTAGACACAGTCTCACAAACCATGACCAAAGATGGTAGAATACAGTGTGTTTTAGTTGCAGTGACAGCGTTGCAAGGAGAGCCAAGTTGTACCTTTTTACACCATTGTTAAAGTTAATGACTATATAGGTCTGTGTGCGTGTGCGTGTGCGTGTGCGTGTGCGTGTGCGTGTGCGTGTGCGTGTGTGTGCGTGTGTGTGCGTGTGTGTGCGTGTGCGAGGAAGACAGAGGATGACTCAACTATTTCATAATGGTCCCATTCTTTCACCGAAATAATGAAACGAACAAAACGGATTCTTCCTTTTCCCAGAATTCCCAGCAAAATTGGCAGCAGGAGACACTGAGAAAGAAAATCATTCATTAAGAGAAGAAGATAAATTTGGTCAAGGATACAAAGGGAGGGGGGGGGGGGACATAAAGACAGGCACGAGAAGGGTGTGAGAAAGGTTTTGTTTATCACACAGAGTGGGAGTAATATTAGGTTAAAGAGAGTTATTAGGAGCACTTGTGGGAGTTTAACACAGTGGGTGAGATCTACTCATCAAAACAAAAGTACAATCACGCTCTTCTCTTTGTCTTTTCCTCCTCTCTGTGTCTATTCTGTCCAACACTTTTGACTTTCAAGGATAATTCACATTATTAGGTTTTACCATCAGGACTATTGATTGTGAACATTTTGAAAGTGAGACCCTTTCTAAAAACATCAACCACATCAAACTATCCACAATCCATTGAAAAAAAGAGGAGATAACTGGTTGCTGTGTTTACTCAGACGCAGATAAAACAAGGGTCGGGTGCTCTTGGAAACGAGAATCAAACAGGATAAAATGAGAAGGCGATCCAGGCACTCCAAAATGGAGTCAGGGCTTTAAAGCCCTGTTTGTTTAAAGCCTTGACGAAGAGCTACAGCAGTCGAAACATGTTGGCTGTTTCAATGATTTAGCCACTATAATAAAGGCTTTTTAATATTTCCTTCCTCGTGGTCATTTTGGAGTGCCTGGATCGTTTATCCACAATCCATTGTCAGAAACGTATCTGTGCATTATTGTATTGCAATATGGAAAAGAAGGAAAAAGCTGAAAGAAATCCATTCCTGTAAAACACTACTTTAAAGTTACAGTGTGCAGTTTTTAGCAGCATCTAGTGGTGAGGTTCTAGACTGAAACCCCTCCCTTTCAGAGTAATGCACAAGCTACGGTGGCCTCCAGGGACAAGAAGCTAACTGAACAGATTTTGGTTGCAAACTTCTCACAAACACTCTATGTTTTCCTACCAGTGCATTTCCGGCGAGCGCCCACTAAATGTAAAAAAAAAAAAGGCCCGTTCTAGAAACAGGTTTGTCCATTCTGGGCTCCTGTAGCTGCAAGATGGCTGCCTCCATGGAGGGAGACCCACTCCCCATGTAGATAAAATGCCTCATTCTAAGGTAATAAAAACACAATAATTCTTATTTTGATGGGATTATGTACTAATTAAAAAATGCTAATGAATATTATATGCAATTTTTGCCAAGTCAGGCAGCTAAATACTACACACTGGACCTTTAAGTCCAGTGTGGGATAGCATGGAATAGGGTATGGCAAATGCCAGAGGGTCAGATGGGGGTCAACTGAATAAATCCACAGAATCAACACAAAACAAATGTTCACAGAGAAACACAATTTTACAGAAACCATTCTCACTCCCAACTCATCAAATACGGCAGCTTGGTTAGTGGCCCTCACCGTCTGATACCAACTCACAAGGCCCTCCACGGCAATATTTGACACTCGCTATTAGGTGACAGAGTATAAAGAGCCACAAATATAGGACTTTTACCCGGGTGGCTGCTGTCCATGTCCTGTGTGGAACCAAAAGTCAACGTTGACTTATTTGAACTTACTTTTGTTGCGTAACATATACTTAACTAACATCACATACATAAGTCACGTAAAAACGTACTTATTTTAACCCAAACCACGATCTTTTCCTAAACCTAACCGAGTAGTTTTGTTGCCTAAACAGAATGTTAACTACGTGTTGAAGTCTATCAGACCCTGCATGTTGAAAAATGGTGCCAAAGTTATTCATGGAAAAATCACAAATAGGCTACATGACTTGGAATTAAATCAAGCCAAAAATATTCAGTATCCAGTGAATGTAATTTTTGGGGGATAGAGTATAAACTTTTTTATTCTCTGCAGCCAAATAAGCAACTGTGATCTACCCAGACAGTTGGTGCTTAGCAGGAGTCAGAAGAGAAGAAGAAAGCCAAGCTGAGCTCAACCACACTCTAAAGTTTGTATGTAAGATTCATAACCAACCATAAAAAATATATGGTAGAAAGGACAGCAGGAAATCTGGTCTGGGGTAATAAGAATTCTCACAAACAATTCCTAAACCAAGTAGTTTTGTTGCCTAAATATGACTCGTTGAAGAATGACGCCAAACCCAGAGCGTTAAAAAGTGACGCCACGGGGTCCTGACCAAGCATCCGTATGTGACGAGTTAGCAGTGAGAATTGTTGTTTTACAATATCTAACACCCAATTTGCAAACAATGTTCAAAACACATCTTGGAATATTTGAAGTACAGCCCACTACTCTGCCTGATGAATTCAAAATCCTTCCGTGTGTTCTAGAAAAGATTTATCGCCTTCCAGACTCAGCTTTTCTTCCAAGACGGGACAAATGTGCACATTGTGTTCCGATGTGGTTTTTTACGACTAAATGCATCCAATCATCCCTTAACAGAAGAGTTGATCAAGATCAAAGGGGTCATCTGCTCCAATCCCATAAATCTGGTCCTTTATGATGATATGCCCATGTGGAAAAGCATATGTGAGTAAAACACAAATACTGAAAAAAAGAAACCAGGAAATGTCTCAAAACAGAAGCTGCATCCTCAATAGCGTTTTGTATGAATCTAGTAGCAGGAGAAGTCTTTTGAATTCATTGATGTGATTCATTAAGATATTGCAAAGTACACAGTGAACATACAACCTTTAATTGCATCATTAAATTTCCTTTTCATCTTGCTAGGCATTCATATATGTCTGTATAAGTGTGTGTCCTCCCTTTTCAGCCATTGGGTCGACTGTAGGGATTACAAGGAGATCAAAAGACATCAAATGGCAAACTACACCCTGCTGTACATCAGATGCAGTTCACACACGTTCTGGAGTCTTGCAGTCTTGTAACTTTATTTTGTAATGATTGGTTTGGTTTTGAAGGACAAATGCCGCCTGGTAAATTAAGAGACTGTCCTTGAAAAACGGCCCCATCGGTGATTTGTACAAGCAGCTTATTCCGACTCATATTTGCGTTTATTGTTCGGTGGCGACCTCTAGTGACTGTAGTAATTATGACGGCAGTAAAGCAGGAAGTCATGTAACGTAGTATTAAGATGGAGAAAGTCCGTTTAGGGTGGGTGGGAACAAACACTGGACTTTGACCCAGGAGACCATGTCTTGTTTGAAATTAAAAGTCAGTTTATTGATTATTACGGATCCCCATCAGTGATGACTATTCTTCCTGGGGTCCACACAAAAAGACAAGACATTCACATACAATCTAACACACATTAACAGTCAACATACAACATTAGTCAACAACAAATCAACAATAAATGGTAGATCGTGAACAGGGTTCAACAGTAAATGGTAAAAACCTAAGAAATAAACTAGTAAAAAAAAAAAGAAAAAGAAACACAAATCAGAACTAACAACAGTATATAATCAACAGAGTCAAACAGGACATAACCTAATTTATTTCCTGATGACAGCTGCTTTTCATTTATTTTTAAGACTAGATTTATATCCAATTATAGGATTAGATGTGGTGGGAGCCTACTCCAATATGTTATAGCTCCATACATTACAGTCTTCTTTAAACGTTGAGTTATTGTAACTTTAACAAACGGAGCTACGTCATGTTCTACGTCACGTGCGTAATTACATAATGTAACGAATGTACCAATTTTAACCCAAACCACTTTTCTTTTTCTAAACATAACCAAGCCGTTTTGTTGCCTAAACCAAACTTAACCACATGTTTAAAACTGCGACCGTTATTGATCTCTTGGCAGTAATTTAGGAAATGCTCCTACTCCTCCTATTAGAGGGTAGGAACAAATGGCCTGTGTGGTTGTATGGTTTAGAGGACTTATTGTAAATTCAAATATCACAGATGTGGTTTGTCACAGAGTTAGAAGTGTGATCCCTAGAACTTATTCTGCTGTTGCAGATCCTGCATGCTACAAGCATCTTATAGGATGATAATATTGATCAAAACATATTCCAACATGCAGATTCTTGTCCTTAAATTCAGTTTGAGTCTTATTTTCTATATTGTATAACACATAGTGTGACTGATCTGTTAGCTATTGACTCAGTACAGTGTAGGCAGTGAGCAAAATATACTTTTTCTCCTCCCGTCCTGTTTCCTGACAAAACACTAAAGCCAGTGCTCAAATAGTCAGTCCACCTCCATATCTTCCTCCTCCTCACAAGGGGCCGTTCCTGTGTATCTGACTATCTGCTCCTCCATCTGGCTGGTATTCTTTCTGTCTACATGTGTCAGCATCTCTTTTTCTTATTTTCTCTTCCCTCTCTTCTGTCGTATAAACTACCGGCCAGTCTGTCAGTCTTATTGGTTCCCCTCTTTGTACCTCTCCCTCATAAAATCGTTCTCTTTGTATTTCACTGTGCCTTACAATCTCTCCTCTCACTGGGGGCAGCGCTGGGTCTTTCCTATTAACAAAATGTTTTCATCCCCTTGTTAGAGACCTTGTCAAATGACCCTCTTTTCCCAAATGAAACCCATCGCAGCTGTTTGAAGTACTCGGCTGATTAATGTCAATTTTAACGAACGAATAATCAATCATTATTAAGGTAGATTCCATAATGGGGCCCTGTATATAATATACAAAGTCCTTTGCTGCATGTCATCCTCTCTCTCTCTCTCTCTCTCTCTCTCCCTCTCTCTCACCCATTTCCTGTCAATCTTTAGCTGCCAATAAAGGCAGAAAGCCAAAAAAAAAAAATCTTTAAAAAAGAAGAAAAAATTCCATAATAGGGCATCACAAAGTCCTGTAGCACTGTAATGCAAATGGAAATTATTAGCCAATCAATAGCCTTCCTGTAGTGATTCCAGGCTTCAAGAACGGGTTTTCAATGGGAGTCATTAATGGCAGACTCAAAGACGCTCCGGGAAACTTTACATATCTGCTGCACGAGTTGTTTCTGTTCTGCCTTCAGAGGCACTACATCAGCAAAACGTATGACGGCGATCGTCTGCTTTTGCAATATAACGTTCAGTGTCCTTGCAATTTTTAATTTTTTCATTAACCTTTATTTAACCAGAAATATTCCCATTTGAGATTCAGAATCTTTTATAAGGGAGTCCTGGCCAAGACAGCAGTGTAAACAGTTTCACATAAAAAACTAAAAAATGTACAATAAAATGTAATCGTCCATGCTAATAAGAAACTCTAATTTAAGGTGATTCTGTAGCTTACACCAAGATGAGGGTGCAAAAGCTTTAAAAGCACTTTCACCGAAGACCGTGCGGGTTTGAGGAATGTTGTACATAATTTGACTACTAGACCGAAAGTTGCAGCTACCGGCAGTAGAGAGAAGGAGGCAGTTTGTGCAAAATGGCCTCATAAAGAAAAACGTAGCAGAGGAAAGGAAGACAGACCAACTTTCTTACAAACTGCAATGGTCTGTGCGGAAACCAGGATCAGAGACAAACCGTAATGCAGCATGGTATACTGAATCTAACATTTTCAAAGAAGATACAATTGCATGCATATATAAAATGTCACCATAGTCAATAACAGATAAAGATGTTGCTTGGATGCATTTTTTCTTCGCACCACAAGAAAAACATTTGTTTCTATAAAATAAACCCAACTTCACCCTGAGTGTTTTTTGTACGACACTGGATATGATGTTTAAAAGACAATTAAAGTGCACAGTGAACTCTGACGGCTTGGAATCGACACTGGCTCCATTAATTTCTGCTCGCGGCTTTCCTGCCAACATGGCGCTGTCAACAAAACAAGCCCGGAGCTCTATTGGTATCATATGAAACTAAACGAATTAAGGGATTCAATTGTACCATGCCATGATAGCTTTTCAGGAAGTAAATAATGCTTCAAAGTTAGGCTAAATGTGTCCTTTTTAAGTACTTTTTGAAGTTTTAGTTTTGTAAACTTAACCGAGACTCAATCCTGAGTCTCTAAACGCTTCACTCGGCTCGAGACTGAGGACAGCTTTCATTCCTAAAACTGTGTGGTAACAATCACAAAAAAAACCTGCAAAAAAAGTCCTTAGGGCGGTCCTTCATATTAGGGGCGGTGAGGTGCAGAAACGCTGTCGTAACCAGAAACACGTGTGTTACGAGATGGCTCCAGGATGGCTCAGAAGAAAACAAGTTTGTTGATTTTTGTCACGTTTGCAGTGAAACATATTCCTCGCTTAGAAACAAACAAGTATTATTTTATTAGGACATGATTCATCCTTCCATCCGGACTTTTGGACATTTGTTTCACTACAGAGGAGAAAAGGGGGAGCGCATCATTTCCAGTGTCCTTTGCCAATATAAGGGCCGTTACTTTGAACCGGCAGTTCTTGCCGACATCCAAGTAACTACCTTGCATCAGAAGTCCCCATCTGATCGGGAGGCAGAGATCTCCTGCTTAACCAAATCTTTTCTGGCACATCAACAAATCAACAAGTCCTCCAACCTATATGATCACATGGGACGATTGTTTACCCCCTAATATGACACACAGGAGCGGTTCCTAAATTAGCACCCCTACAGGTGGCAGGAGAGCAACACATACCGAAATGTAACAGTTGCAGTTTTAAACACGTTAAGTTTAGACACCAAAACTACTTGCTTAGGTTTAGGAAAATATCCTGGTTTGGGATAAAACTACATTTGATGTTACTTCACTACAAGTACATGACGTAAATACATCCCCTCCGAGCTTCCCTAAACCGACTTTCTCTGTCTCGATACTACGTTACGTGACTTTGCTCCTGTTATAATAACTGCAATAAGCATAAATATGAGTAATATGCTGCTTGTACAAATGAACTATGTTGTTTTTCAGGGGAGGAAAATTTGGTGAATCTGTCTTTTTCCAAGTTTGCAAAGTTATTCATGGGAAAAATAATCAGCACAAATACATGACTTGGAATTAAATCAAGCCCAAAACTTACTATTCAGTCTCCGGTGAATGTAATTTTTTGGGGAAAGAGTGTAAAGTTTTATTCTCGGCAGCCAAATAAGCAAAATACGATCTACCCAGACAGTTGGTGCTCAGCAGGAGTCAGACGAGAAGGAGAGAGCCAAGCTGAGCTCAACCAAATACTAAAGTTTGTAGTTCAAATTCATAACCAACCACAAAAAAAATATATAGTAGAAAAGACATGAAGTCATGAAAATCTGCTCTAGGGTTATGACAATTCTCACAAACAACTTTCTAATTTCTTTAAAAGTTTTGGCTCACCCAGCGGCAGGCACTTCCTGCTTTTCCGCTGATTAACTGGATTGGGGGGAGAATTTTAATTTTTCTTTCTTCTATTTGGGTCACAGTAGAGGTAGAACTTTAAGGAGGATTTCAAAAAGCCACGTCTCTCCTCTCAGTCACACCTTTCAAAATAAATAAACTCCAAATCGTGAGTCAGATAGAAAGAAAAAAGACGTACTATGTATCAGCCGTTGGCCTATTTTTAAGCCTCCTGCTGGTGTGAAACGATTCAGGACAGACAAGTTAATTCAGACACTCAAACATCACAAACAACAAGCTGCCTTTATGCCTTCATGAAATATAAAATGGGGCAACTGTTGTGTCAGGGTAAAGCAGTATTTAGATGAATATTTAATGGTGAGAGACAGAGAGAATAAAATGTACATTGTATTTTACTTCCCTTTCAAGGATGTTGCTCTGTTTTTCAAGGGTTCTTAGTGTCTGGCGAGATAAATTATGTGTACCTCAAGCACATTCAAATAAATGTTTCATCGTGACAGGATCAGCTTTTTTTTTTTTGTCAAATGATGAAAGTGTTCCTTGAAAAGGATCCAGCAAAGACGTGAGCACTTTGTTCAGACAGACAGTTTTGCTGCCTCTGCAGCAGTCGTCGTTTTGTCGAAAATTTTAGAAACTCAATCCTGTGGGAGGACGTTTTCAAAAGAAAAGAGTGAGGTTAATACAAATCATACTTATACATTTACATATTTGTCTGGAAGGTTCTTGAAAATGCCTATATATATATATATATATAATATTATAATATCTAAAATATGTAAAAATGTCTGCATTAAAATGTCCAAAAAACGACTAGACCTATGTTATATATTTTGTTGAGCTGTGTACATACATTATCCACAATGTTTCCACCAATTTTCAAACCCAGAGAAATCTGTAATTTTAATCAAAGACGCGGTCTGTGTCATTTGGTCGCCATCGCCTGTCAATGGCGTCGTATGTCGTTGTGGTTGTCTGCCAGAAGCTGTCATAAATTGACATTTTTACAATACACTTTTGGTCGTTCTTAATGATATGTTTTAACCAGATGAAGGATTATCATCATTATTATCATTAGATGTCTGGATCTTAAGTTATCAAAGCAACAAGCTGAGCAAGA
The DNA here is from genome assembly GCA_028570985.1 of Heterobranchus longifilis. Lineage (NCBI taxonomy): Eukaryota > Metazoa > Chordata > Actinopteri > Siluriformes > Clariidae > Heterobranchus > Heterobranchus longifilis. Next base: position 825 of record JAOVVB010026273.1, on the reverse strand, counting down.
CGAGCCGAACAACATCGGAGAAACTACTTTATTCCATTTTTTTTATCAGTTTAAATCACCTGGTCCATTTGTTTTAGAGAGGAGGAGACCTCTGCGAATAATTTGGCTCCTGGTGAAAACCTCCTAACACTATCCTAACTGGAAGAAACTGACTGCATTGCTTCGTCTTTTGTTATTGTTTTGATCAACGCATTCGCAGATATAATATGTGTTCCAGTTCGTAGCTATAATACGTATTCTGTGTTCCATTTTAAATATATGTGCCGGTCGCATGATTCACACGTCATCAACGTTGCGATTAACGTTAAGAAACGGGACTAATTCGGTAGGTTTAGGCTACAAAACAACTTGGTATATTAGTAGAATATATGTATATTGTACGTTTCAACTATTTAATGTTGTTGTTAATGTAATATTTAACACATTTAATGTAACATTGGTGGATTACTGGTGAACATCTGTTCTAACAAGCTCATCCCTTCTAAATGCTTCTCAAGCTGCCCCCTCCCTTTAAACTACACTGAATTATGTTATAAGTACTTCAGGGCAGAAGTATCTAGAGATTCTTTTTTTCTACAAAAGTATGGGGGTGTAATGTGTAGCCCCGGGAGATGGAAGCTTATTAGACACCAATGAAAACATTTTGTTACAAAGCAAATTCAGGCAGTATTTGATCTTTTATCCTGACAGCACAGAGCAGAGAAAGACAAATAATTTTGCACCAGTTTGCACCATCGCAACGTTACTCATGTTTCAAATCCGTGCTGACATAAGCTTTTGCATCATTTCTGTTAAACAGGTACACGCTGTATTTGCAAGGAGGAT
>JAOVVB010026258.1:0-15834 GCA_028570985.1 Heterobranchus longifilis | reverse complement strand
GCAGACATTTCAGTTAGATTTGAGTTCCCCACTGGTAGCACAACCTGTTCAAGTGATAAACATTTGTTTTCCAAAGAATCGTTCAGGGAAAAAAAGAGGGGAAAAAGGGACGTGAGTTGAGGTAATTAAAGTCTCTTATTTGTTTCTCTTTTGACTCAATTGTGCACTCGTGCAGCCTGAGTGTTCGAGCTTCCTCGAGATTCTCCTGAACGCATCATATCAAAACGTTCGCGATGCAAGTGAGGAAAAAATAGAAGTTGACGTACAGTATTGAGCTGTCAAGCCTTCAGTTTAGCAGATTACTGTTCCTGTCTGAATCGAAATGATGCATCATGAACAGGCTTTGGTATGAACACAGCAGTCATCTTGACAGGAACTTAAACAATTGTTCAGTAATGAGACAAACATACCTTGACAGCTCATGATGGAGAATAGGGAGACTAATTGAGGGAACGGAGCTCTGTGAAACATTGAGATTTATCTCCAGGCAGTCAGACCTCATTGAGGAATTTTGTAGTTTGTACAAATGTGTGGACAACAAAAACCTCACCAGGATTTAAATATCACCTCTTTCAGTAAATATTTAAATTGTATTTCAAACAAAAAAAGAGTGATGTTGTGTGAAGCTTGGTCATGAAGCAGACCGCATCATCTTCATCCAAAAAAGAAAACACAACATTTCTATTGAGGAACAGTGAATTAAGATTTTTTATTTATTTTTTCCTTTATGTGCGTGTGTCATTGGACTGTGTTGCCTGTGCTGTGTTGCTGTGTTTCTGTGTTTCGTGTGTGTACTCACCAGACTGATGTGACGAATCGTGCTTGAGGGAAAAGCAGAAGCTGGAAGCAGAACCAGAATGCAGGCATAACGGCTCTGTGTACAGATATAATAAAAGCACAGTCACTATTTGTGTATTATGAAAGGCAGCGAGAACCTAAAAGAGCCATGGAAACTTTGAGGAAGTATCTGATCTCTGCACAATGAACATTAAAAGATGAAGTTACACAGATGCACAGAGCACTCAAACCTTGATATTGTGATACAGAAAGACACAATCTATTGTTTGCTTTCTGTCGGTTCTCAGGTATGACAGCATCAGTCTGCAGCTTAAATTGTACATCATCAATAAATATATATTGTTGGTCAGAGATATATATATATATATATATATATGCATGTGTGTGTGTGTATATATATATATATATATATGTATATGTATATGTATATATGCATATATATTCAAGGCCTTGAGCCATAGCTAGCAGCTATTTTAAACATAAATGTTTATTTTGTTTCAGAAACGGTCCTGGCTTCCTTGTAGCTCCTGGTTCATTTTCTGGCTGCTAGCGTTAGCATTAGCAACATGGCTACCGCTAGCAGCCTGGCTACTGTCCAAAGCAAGAAATAACTGTAAAATCCCAATTTGAACTAGAAACCTCGATGTCAGTGCTATGATACAGGCAGAGTAAAACACCTGGCCGGCAGTATTAATACGTAGGCAGGTTTTGTTACTTACTGATCTAGTAGAAAGAATGGCAACTGAACGTTGGTTTGGAACGCTCTCGAGTCCCGGAGCTCTCTCTCCATCGGGTGAATGTCCGTCCACGGTTCACTTTTGTTTCACCTCAAGTTTTTATCACTCTCTCTTCGCTTTCTTTGCCTCCTTCATCAATGGGGCTCTTTTTCTTTTGCCGGGTAGAGTTTCCACAGTTACCCCAGTTGTTCCGCCATCCGCCATTTCCGCTACCTGGAGATAGCTACCGATAGCTACCGGGGAAAACAAAAGCACTATCCTCTTCCTGTTTTGGTTGGCCGATGGATGACGCACTTCCTTTGTGCCGTAAATGGAGCCATTGGCCCGGGAGATTGTACCCGGTGGCAGACAGAATTGCATAGTGAAAGCAAGACTTATAGAGAACCAATCTAAACGCAGACAGTTTCATTATTCTACCGCCATTACATTGTGCAATAAACATTTACTTCATAATGATAAGTTAAAGCAAAAAAACTTGTCTGTTGCCACTTTAAACAAGCCTTTACCAGAAAGCTTGTCCTTATTTTGCTGTAGATTTTTTCAGCCATGCTAGCAGCAGGGCTCTATGGATGGCAATGGCACCATTTTGGTCCAGACTGAAATATCAACAACTATTCAATGGGTTGCCATGAAAGTTTGTCGAAACATTAATGTTCCCCTCAGGATGAATCCTACTAAATTCGATGATCCCTTGACTTTTCACCGAGCACCATCATCAGGTCAAAATTTAAATTTGTCCGATACTTTGGTTTATGAGAGATATCTGCAAAACAAATGACATTTCCATCAGCCTCAGCTGTACTTTAGTGCTAATTAGCAAATGTTAGCTTTCCTAACACGCTAAACTAAGATGGCAAACAGGATAAACATTACACCTGCTAAACATTAGCATGTTAGCATACTGATATTAGCATTTAGCTCAAAGCACCACCTAAATTAATTCCAATATGTTATTTCCATGACCTAGGAAAGTTCAATCAATATTTGTGAACAGCACTACTCTCTCTCAAAGCCAGAAACCAGAGAAGTTTCAAACTGGTGATGTCATCAAGAATAAAGTCTGGAGCTGTTCCATAGACAATGAATAGGAGACTGATTTTGTGTACCTACAGAATGTTTGTTTTCTTTTTTTTATACCCAAAATGAGCTTTATTCTACTGTGGTGTCGTCAGTTCTGTAACAGAAAATGAACCCATATACTCAGAACATTCCTCTGGGTGTCATCTATGACACCTTTCCCAATTCACTGTGTATGGGGCAGTTTGTTTGGACTGTCTTAGATCATAGGGATAACATGTATGGATTTTGAAAATGGGCGTAGTTCCCCTTTAAGTGCAGCTTCACAGAGCTGCTAGCATGGCTCTCTTTTATTTTATTTAAATTGTCTTTTTATTTATTTTATGTTATATTAGTATAATTGTTTTTTTTTTAATCTTGTTATAAAATGTAATCCATTTTTATTAGATTTTATATTGGATTTTACAATTTGTCGATTTTAATTTGCCGTCTTGTGTAGTGACTGGTGTTCTATAAATAAAGATTGTAATTATTGTATAGGCTGTAATGCTATACAGTGAACTGCTTTTCTCTGAACTACAATTTGAACAATAATGGAAAGCAAAGGAAGAGGAGAGTAGACATTTTTTTTTTGTAGCAGTAGCCAGAGTAGCAGCTTAGCAGAACCCCCTCTTCCTGACTGTCCACTCTCAGTGAGACAAATTCCCTGCATGCTTTCTCTCTCTCTCAGTGATTCTGTGAGCTGAACTTCAATCCGAAGAGAAAACAGGATTAGAGTCAGGCCCTAGATATGGCTTTACCTCCTGAAGACATAACCATGCTAAATACCACTCACTACTATCCCATTGCAGGGATTCCCAGGGACTAACTGTGAAACTCTTTGTATCAGAGAGGGCAGGGACAGGCCACTGTCGTCAGGTTCTCACCCTGGGTGCATGTTGGAAAATGTTGACATTGGATGGGTCAAAAAGGATGTTGTCTGCTTGGGTGGCGCTGTGAGTCTGTGCTGCTTCTGCCCCAGTGCCAACCGCAGCGTTGTCAGTCCATTTCTGTCTCTAACTGACTGATTCATGTCTACCTACAGGCCAAAGAAGGGAGAGGGGGGGGGGGGCTGTGGGTAGTGACCGTGACTTGGCTCCAAGAAAGAGGGTTAAGGTGAAAGAACGAAGCGAGGTCAACGGAGGAGTGAGATCTCAGACGGAGAAGGAAACACGCTGGTGGCTGGTCTGTGTTAAAAGAAAAAGTATTTACGACAGATTTTTGACAGCATTTTGACGTTGTTGATTGGACGAGGTTATTGAAGCTTTCAAATATTTCTTTTTTCAAATCATTCTACTTGCTTTTGTTCAGCTTCTTCAGTTTGACACGACTGTAGGTCAACTCAATTTGAGGAAAAGACTCAATGTTGACGATATACACGGGGAAAAAAAATGACGGTGAAATACTGTATTATATCACATTTTTACATCAATGTCAACTCGAGATACACCATTAAAAAAAAAAAAATCATTGCATTCAATATCTGCTATACAACACTGTATTCAGTGGCTACTGTTGAGTCACAAGCCCCGTCATAGCGCATTTGTTTGCTCTGACCTTCTCATTCTAGACTAATTCGCCTCGTAGTTCAAACGGAAGTTCAGATTCTCTCGCCGGTGGTTGAGCATCCCTCGCTCTCTCGGCAGCCTGCTGAGAGACGGATCTCAGTTAGCACGACAAAGATACAGTGCATCGTCTTACCTTTAGAAATGATTTATTCTTCAACTGAATTGTGATATCAACAGATGTAAATAGGGGCTGCCATCATAGGCCGGGGGTTTTGTTTACAGACCTGAGGGGAGGTTGGTGATCTCCACTCATTCCTGTGATGAGGAAATCTGTGGTCAAACGAGGACGGAGGGGAAGGAAGAGGGGAAGCCAGGAAGTCCTGGTACAGACCCCCGTCTCTTACATCTTCATACACACGGCTGTGAGAGTCCATGGGGGGGAGGTGGGTGACATCTTGAAGAGCATATGGAAATGCATACACAAAAAATTTAATAATTGCTCGTGGTGATCATTAAGATAAATCAGAAAATATTCCAGTTGGCCCAAGACAGGAAATACTGTTTCGAGTTAGGAATAAAAGCCTTCCTGTTTGTGTTTAACTTTTTCTTTTTAAAATTAAGAGAAGGGAATTATAATTTAAGAGGGTTGTAAATCTTTGAAACATGTAAAGTAAGAACCAATGTAAAATATAAATGTGTTTCCGTTTTGGGAGTTAAACTGTGGAATGGACTTCGTGATTAATTGAAATTGTGTAGCTCTCTGTTGAGTTTCAAAACAGCCCTGAAATTGAAAATAATTAAAGGTTACAATGTAAAATGATTAAAATGATGAAGGTGTAAATTAAGTAAGCATTATAATTTAGAGTAAACTTTTTTTTCTTTCTTTTTTGTAATTGCTGATATTCTGAGTTCATAAAGGATTATAATTTAGAGAAAACTTTCTTTTTTTATTGAGTTAATGTCTTAATTAAGGACTATAATTTAGAGTACATTTTATTTTTTTTGTATTGCTGATATTCTGGGTTATTTTAATGGATTGTAGAGGATAGGCAGAAATAAGCCTTGGGCTTCAGCCTATTCCTTTTTCAGTTGTTGACTGTGAATTTATATTGCTTGAAAAAAAAAAACAAGTTTAACCTTTAACCGAAATAAACTTCATTCATTCATTCAAAGCTGTCTGCCACAGATTCAGCTCCTGATTGGCTCGGACTGCATCATACTTTGGACGAGGTGTTTATTGTTGCCTTGTTTACTCTGAGGTGTATTCGTGTCTCACCGGGCCTGCGTGTTTCCTCAGGGAGTGGACTGAGAGGCGGCATGTAGTCACCGCCGGTGGGGTAATAATAATGGGAACTTTCCTGAAATTAGCGAAACAGAAGAGATAGCATCAGATCAGCTTTGACCTTAAGTAACTTAAGATAAATGACAAAGCCACATGTGTTGCATGCATTCTTGGAGGGTCCATTCATCCACATTATCTTCTCGGTCGCCTCTAGATAAATTCAACCATGCTGCTCGGTTTGGTTTTATTTGCCTTGCTTTATACTGGACACCCATCTTCGAGATTTCTGGGGTGGATGTCTGCCTCCTCTCCAATACACATTTTTCCATTTCAAAATTCCATACTTTTCCATCCTGCGTAGGAACCCTGAATACAACAGAGGTGAATAGACTTCCTGTGAACAGTTTTAATGGGAACTACTGAAGACAGAAGATATAGTCCCTATGAAAATGGTTGACAGTGAAGTGGTACATGCAGCCTGAAGGCCTGTGTCCACTAATGCGTTTTTTTTTTCCTGAGGCCTGCATATTTTTTTATATATTATAATACGGAGTGCCATGCATTTACACTATGCTACAAACGCCAGCAGCATTCAGCGTCTATTCTGCGCTGAACGCTGTTTTTTTTTCTTTCTTTTGGGGGCCCTAAGCAGGATTTGGTTTGGGCCCCCCTCATTTTAACATGTTGCCACTTCATATGGCACTGAACCAACTTGTGTATTGTAAATATTAGTTTAAGTACACATAATGTACAACTAAGCTTGTAAAGACTAAAGTGAGACCTATTAGCAGCAACACTATCTTTAAATAGACTGCAGTAAATACAGTATTTGTCTTCTACCCCCTAACCTTATGAACGGTCCTTCTCAGGGCCTTTTGCTTGATCTGGTTAAAGTGTGATGCATATTTCAGTGTTATGTTCTCATCTGTAAGGGCTAAATCTCACCTCGTCTGAATGTAGAAATTATATGACATGACCAAAAATATATGATGCACAAGGCAATCATATGGTGAAGAACATACACTCTTGGCAAGAGTTGAAAAATGTTCAACTTTGGGTAAAAACGCTGCACTCCTCACTGTCACTTTTTACCCAGCCATCCAATCACAGTGGAGGAGGGGCGGGACAAATACCGCAAAGACCAGCTGTCGCATCCTACAAGTACAAGTGCTGAACAACAACAACAACAACAACAACAACAACAACAATGGAGGAGAAATTAAAAATTTCATGAACCCACATAGACCGGCAGATTCGTCCTCTCCCTACATGCTTCAGCCTTCCCTTCATCCAGAGCAACTTTCGCTGATATTCCGTATCATAGCAACCAGACACAACCAAAGTGTCTCAGCTGAAAAACGCTGCGCCTCCAAAGAGCACTCCCAGCTGTGCGTTTTCAGAAGAGTGCCTTACATTTTTAGCCGGGAAAAAAAAAATGCTTTGGTGTCCACAGGCCCTAATGGGGATTTATAGAATGAGATGTTGCTGTTTTCAATACTGTGAGGACCACCTTCATTGCACTGGTGTGTAGGCAGAAATCTCAGGGGCAGATAACTCAAAAACCAGGAGAAAAAAAAACCCAAAACTATCTGCACTCAAGGCCAGATACCACTACAGGGAGATGGGAAATATGTGTTTTTGGTAATTTGGCTGAACCAACCCCTACAGGTACACTGTTTTAAATGAGGGGAAAGATAAAGCCTACCTCCGCAGGGATTTGAGGTTTCATTATACCCCATCCTGACAGCACAGTGCTATCTGTTTTCTTCTACCTCACTCAACAGTTTTCTTCAAGGTTCAAATCCTTGTTGGCCTTTTTAAAGTACAAAATGATAATTTCTCCGAGATCGATGTGCATTTTGAATGCTAATTGTGAGGTATTGATCTGTGTTCCATCTCTATGCACAGCTAAAGGTTTCATTAGTTTATCTATCCATTTTCCTTGTTATGGCTGAATTCTCCACTTCCTCCTCTGCCAGGTCCCATCAGCCCCTGCCTAACCTCTTTCCTCCCCTCTGTTTACTCAGCCTCCTGTGTCTCTGCACATTTTCTCAACTGCTCTTTTCTTTTTCTCTCATCCCCTTCCTCCTCCTCCTCTTTACCGTTCGTACCGCTGCATAGCTTTCGTAGACATTGCTGTCGGTTTCAGATCCTGAGTCGATGAGGAGGGTGCGCTGGGCTGCGGCGTTGATCTTTTCTCTGCTCTCATACTTATTGGAGTTGCTTACAGTTGACTGATTGGACCTGCATGGAGAAGAAATCAGATTGTGTCATCTACTTTTACTTTCTTGATTTATTTCCCAACAACTCTTTATCCGAGAGTCATTTGACGTCACTTGTTGTTTGTTCAAGCAGTAATTACGACCCATGTTTGAGGTTTTGTTAGGTGGCGCCCTCTAGTGTTCACACATATAGCTGGAAGTAATCTAATGTATTTAGAGTGAGAAAGTGGTTTAGGGCGGGCGGGAGGCGTGGTGCATGGCACAAACAAATGCAGGACTACGATATGTTCCGCATCACGTGCGTGATAACGTCAGTTGCGTATGCACAGAAGTAGTCTGGTTTACCGGATGAACGGTGCCTGGATAAAGCCTCACTTCCTGCACGTACAGGAAGTCCCTCCCCTTTCGGGTTCCCGTTTTCAAAGTCCAAGTCTCAAAGATAAGTCTGGCAATGAGAGACCAGCACGGACGTGATCTAATGTAACAAATACACTGAGTTTAACCCAAACCACAACCTTTTTTCTAACCCTATCAAGTTGTTTTGTTGCCTAAATCTAAACCTACCAAAACCATGTCCGTTTGTAACATTAACGGTGTGTTTAAAACCGCAACTGTAACATTTAGGTACGAGGATGAAAAACGCTCATATGGGTCGTGTTTACTCCCACCACTAGAGGCGCAAATGAGAATCAACTCAAAATTGAGATCACGATTTTCTCCCACAATTCTTGGGGACACAGATTTTTTAAAGAAAAACAATTCATTAGGTCTTCAACGTTTTCCAGAAAATTTGTGGAAGACTTAGGTGCACGTGTTTGGTGGGGGGTTTGGGGGGTGCTCCTCCAAGAACATTTTCCATTTTCCAGTTAAAATTATGCAATTTCACACCATTTTGGTCAATTATTATTATTATTTTTTTTTTTTATGAGCACTCATTCTAAATATGCAACTCCCCAAAGCAAATATGGCTGAATCGTTGTCCTTCAGACATGAGATTGCGTACTTGCCTGAATTCAGATCACGATCTTTTAACGATTAATCATGCAGCCCTAATGGGTCGTATTAGAGAGTAGGGACAAACAACAAATGTCATCATATGGTTTGGCAGACTTGTTGCTTAATCCTCAATATGCAAAACACTCAGCACACATAGCACCTTTTTTTTTTTACTGCATACATGAAGTTGTTAACAACAATGTATCGTGTGGTGCGTGTACACGTTTATTGCAGGATTGTAGTGCAAGTTTGATGACACTAATATGAATGGATATTGACAGAAGTGTGTTGTTTTGCCTGCGTGGTTGTTTTAGTAGCTGGGTCAGCCTATGGACCGGGCCTCAGACTTCTTAAGAGTGGATTGGATGTGTGTCTCTTTATTACTTTTACTGCAGGGCCTCAACTTACCTCTCCTCTTCATTCTTCTTTCCATCCAACACGCTGCCTCCTCTACCCCCTGCAGGGGGAACAGAAACAGGACGAAAGAGGCTTAGTGTTCGGAAATTAGAACTTGAAGAGAGGAGCATCATCTCATAAGCACTGAAATTGATCAGAGGAATAAAAGGGGCCAGAGAGTGAGAGTGGGCGAAAGACAAGTAAGCGGCGAAAATCTATGCAAAAACCAGAGGGCAGAGGAAGGTGAGGATGGGAAAAATAAAAGATAGAGAAGGGGAGAACCTGACAGTTAGACTGAAGAACAAATAGAAAGAGACAGAAGGAGAGATAGAGAGAGGACATAACGCCAGCAAATGAGATAAAAAAGATATGGACGAAACACAGAAGTGACAGCTTTGAAGGATGAATGTGGCAGGAGGTAGAGGCTTAGAGAATAAGCAGAAGGAGAGGAGACAGGATAGACGGATAGAAAGAGGGACACGGAGAGATGAGAAGAGAGTGAGGGACTGAGCTGACAATTGCATCATGGTTCTGGAGTAATCTCTTTAGAGTTCTGCCGAGGAATCGGGACATTATAATGCCAGAAAGTGATGGAGGAAACACTTTCACATCCATAGATGAAAAGATCATTATGGTTACCTGTCTGGCCTCGCCTCTTTTTCCATCTCAGTCCAAAGAAACAACCCAGTGAATTCAACACCAGCAGGACTCCAAACACCACTGTGAACACTACTGTCAAATAGACCGGCAGTCCACTTGCACCTATAGTTCACAAAAACATTAGAAACATTAGCTCAATGCATAACAAAAGGTAGTAATATGGAAATTTGGGAAGATAAAAACAGACTGGGACAGATCCAACCACTCTCTCAAATGTCTTTCATTAAAGACAAGCAGAGGGGAAATAGTATGGGTGGGTGCCATGACAACCGCTACTCTCGTAGAGCAAACATTAACAGCCTTGGAGGTGCATACATTAACATGATTTAGCCAAATGAAGCTAGCTGCTGTGCAAACAGCAATTTCCAACTGCCCTTAAGAGCTTTTTTCAGGGAGTTGTGATAAAAGACGTACTCGGCGAGACTGAGTCATCATCTGTTGGGACTTCTTCTCGGTCTGGCCTCTCTGCAGAGAAAGAAAGAAACTTACAGAAACTTACATGACACACTTCTACGAAGCATTACATCTATTATCAGGGTTCCCACACCTTCCTAAACATCACATTCAAGGACTTTTCAAGAGCTTTTAAGGCCCTAAATTCAAGGACCCAACACAGTATAGTTTGAGACACGAATCAAGGTTCTTTGCTGTTACAGCACTACGATTTTTCTAATGAGAACTAGCAGGCTGACACGTGAAACAATGACACGACTGTGATACATTACGTTCACATACAACTAACATGCATCCTCAGTTATGTTTTGAAGGAAATGTTTTTTCTCACGGATTACAGAAGCCTTGTTACCTTTGTGGATTGATACAAACCTACTTGGTTAGGTTTATGAAAGATTCATGGTTTGGGTTAAAATAAGTAAGTTTATTAGATACCAAAATATAATTACTATGTTTATTAGATAACAAAGTAGATTTTTGGTTTCACACAGGACACAAACCACGGTCTCCTGGGTGAAAGTCTGTGTTTTTTTGTGATCCATCCATCCACCGTGACCTCCTCTCTACGCAGACTTCAGTGGACTTTGATTAGAAATGCTTTTGTAATCTGTCAAAAACAAAGATAATCTGGGAGATATGGGGCAGGTTTAAGATGATGACTGACAGCTGGTGAGGCATTTTTGTAAACAGCCAAGATGGCTGCCACTGATGTGGAACGTCCATCCAACGCTCACAAAACTAAGACCAAACTGTCAACCTAGGTAAGACTAATCAATTATGAATCAAGATTCTGTTACTGTATTATCTAGTTATTGTTTCCAGTGTTTTCAGAAATGTATTTTCGTGTTCTGTTTAGCTGTAGAATGAGAAAGTTGGTCACCAGGCCACCATTTTTTCTCTTTAAATGCTCCTTGCATGTGCATTGCTCTGATTGGTTGTAGGACTATCCAATTGCATCCAGAGGCATTTTCATCTGCGCCGTTGACATCGCCGCTTAGAAATAGAAAATGAGAGAGAGGTTCTAGACTAATACGCATTTGTGAATTAGTCAAATATCAAAATGACTTTTCTATTCTTGCACAAAGTACATACATTCAAGAACTTTCAATGACACGTCTATTTAAAAAAAAAAAACACTCAAGACCTTGATTTTCCCCCCATAAATTCACAAACTTTCAAGGATTTCAAGGCCCCGTGGGAACGGTGTATTATAGACTATGAAATGGTTGTTCAGTAGAGTCCTTTCAGTGTCAAGGTGGGGTTACTCCAAACTGACCCTTGGTGGTGATGGTCAGTACTGCATTGTTGTCAGCATAGCCACTCTCTCCCATTGCATTGAGGGCATTGACAGAGAAGTTGTAGGCGGTGACAGGCTGCAGGCCAGTGACAGTGAAGGTCGTCGCTCTGGGAGGAAAGACGTCCATGTAGAGGAAACTGGCTGACTGATCCCAACGGTATCTGTCAACCAAACGCCACTGTCAAGTACAATTCTTTCATTATGAAAGGGTGTCCTTCTCTCGACATCTCACCTCACACGAAATCTTTGCCGCAAACCGCCATTGAAGCCGGGGATCCACTCCAGAGTGACCGAGTCGTGGGAGACGGCGACTTGGCGAAACGACGAAGGAGGATCCGGGTAATCTGAGGGCGATAAAAAAAAAAAAGATGCGAGAAATGTGAGGGAAAAAAAAAGCGAACGTGCTCTCGATTTTGTCAGAATACTGAAGAGCCTTCACTCGACAGGTGGCTATTTGAAAAGGCTTTAGGTGCTAAGAAATGGAGATGTGAGCCATGAGATAGTCAAGTGATTATATCTGCAGACTGTGAAATAACACCTGAGGCCCTGCTGGCCTGTAGGAGCGTGCCTCCCTCTCTGCTTTGGAGCGGTTATAAATAGACAAATTGATATTACTAAAAGAGAGTGCAACGCTGATGTTCTTCTTGATAGAAATGGAAGAGGAAGAAAAACGATTTGAGATATTCTCGCTTTTCCCATTGGTCATACAATTGTGTTTGAAAACACAATTACCCTTATTATTAGATATGTGTATCAGAAGGAGCAGTAATAACTGTAAACTTTTTTGATTTGTGGGCGGACTAATCGAGCCGTGACACATATTTTTAAGCGCTACAGTAAAGATTTAAAGAAGAAAACTGATGATAACCGCTGATGATAAAATAAAGAAAAAGAGTGAATCAAATGAAATCAGGGAGGAGAGCTGATCACCATGGTCACAACTTGTCAGGGAGCCTCTTTTGTTTTTTAACAGTTTATCTCTTCTTAATCACAGTTTATCCCACAGGCTTCAAAAGAACATCTTTTTGACAGCAACAGCTTTGCATTTTTTAACAGCGCATCACTCCTCATTTGCGTTTTCTTAAGGTTGTGCTTTGTTGTATGAATCATCAGGAAACACGGGCATGAGCCATGGCTGATCCCTCTCAGAACAAAGTGGCTGATTTGTCCAATTTATCCAACCAAAGTCCCGCAATGACGGATGAAGCCTCTTGATTATTATCAATATTGTGAACAAAGATCAAAGGAGGCTAACCAGGCCTTCAGTCTGACACGAGGCACTGCCTCAGTCAGCGTAGTGAAGGGAAAGTGGATTATTTTGCATTTGGAGCATGGAGAAAAAAAAAAGGGAAGGGTGGTTTTGGGGGCAGAGGGAGAGATAGTCAGGAGAGGAGGAGAGATAGTTGAGCAGCAACATAAGAAGGGGATGCTCTACTCGTCTCTGGCTCCAGGCTGCAGCCCAGTTTGCAGAGTAAATAATTCCCACTATCAGCTCTACTCATAAGATTCCAGGGCAAAGAGGTCAGCCTTATTTGGATCTCGTCTCCTTCAAATCCAAAAAGCACCATGCTGAGGGAAAAAAAAACAAAAAAAACTCCTCTCTCTTCCTCTGGAGCTCTAAAATGATAAGGAAGCATATAAAATTTATTATCACTGCGTCAGATTAATTATGAATATTCACAGCACTAACAAAATGACTGGGGAAAAACAGGGCCAATATTGGATTGCATTTTATAGTAAACATTAAATGTGTCCAATGATGGCTGTGGGCCCTCGCTGAGAGCAGGACTGTGTTGATAATGGTGGTGCAAGGATACACTGGTAGCTTGAAGGCAGAAAAGTCGAAGCATGCCGGGAGAGCAAAGCATATCGCATGCAGCATTATCTGAGGGAGAAGTGAAGTACTGCCATAGGCTAAATGATAAGGGTGAGATGGAATAAGTTCCTTAAAGGGCTGACGCTCAGGAGCAACAGCTCTCTCCGGTTTACAGAATCCTGCATGTTCAATGGCCCTCCCACACTATTGTAATGTTGCTGGAAAAGGCTGATAAACCTTGGACAAAGCAGCACCGACACAATTATTTTGAGATGCTGCCAAATTAGAACCAAAGGAATAGTTTGTGCTCCACTGCCAAGTACGTGATATGCATAATCCCTACATGTTGTGGGCCCTAACCACTGACTTTGATCATTTGCCATTCATTTAAAGATGCATTAGGTGATTTTTGACCACTAGGGAGCAGAAAGGCTCTAACAAAACCGATAACCAACACAGGCCTGACGGACAATACTGTAGGTTTAGCAGGTTGTTTTAGCAAATTATTACTTACACATCTACACAATCCAACATACACTCGCTTTGTAGCTCTGGTTTTATTCTGTTAACTCTATCTGGGTCTTTTCATCACTAGACGCTTGATTTTTCTCACAATCCAGTCCTAGAATTAGGCTCTCTACCATTTCATGCTGGGCAGTTTAGTGGAAATAGCTACTAAGGGTTTTTAGATTCGGGAGAGTATGTTGATGAGAATGGTTAAGATTCAACCTTATAGTCTATGTGTAGGCCACATTACTGAAACATTGAGCAAAAAGCGGCTAAAGCTTTGTGGAACTACAGAGTTGGGTGTTAATTCTCAGTGACTCAGTATAACTAGTGACTGTACAGTTAGACTCATAAAGATGGATGACGCATCTCTACTTCCTCCCACTGTACAAAATGAAGCCATGTGGTCATTTTGGAGCCAGAGTCTGTGCAGTAGCGACCGGGCGGTATCGAAGTCCCGCCCATACACCTGCCCGACCAATCACAGTTATCAATCGTGACTAATTAAAATGAAACTCATCAGAAAAATGAACACTTACATCAGCGTGATTAAAAACGACCTAAAATGACAGAAACCATCATTGGGAAAATTTTGTACTTTGAATTTTTAGTTTGGCCCCCATGCCGCTAACATGGAGGGGGCGGGGTTTAGTCTATGCTAGTGACCCACACAACAGAATAATTAGATTTAATTGGAATTATAAAAAAAAAAAAAGCTTGATCATTTTTAGCATATTGTTGCTGTCCAAAGAAAACTATGTAACTCAGAATTTGGTGATTTTGAAACTGAAGGATCGAGTGTTCCTTTATGAAATCTGAAGCCATACAAACCATTGAAAGATCCATTGAATTAGTATCTGAAAAATGCATTGCTACAGCGCTGAGACAGGGTTCTTTTTCTTAGCTCATGACATTTTGGAGGTACAACCTCAGGCACCCAGAGACACACACACACCCATACACACAGAAACCACAAAGGTACATAGACACAGTACTTGTGCTGACGAGCTGGATGTCGAGCGTGTCTTCCCCGAGTGAGTTGCGAGCAGTGCAGCTGAAGACAGCATAGTCCAGAGTCGCGCTCACATTTACGACTCTAACTGTGCTGGTGTGGAAAGAGCCCTCCCTCACGGTCCGCTCCTCATACCTGCAGCACGCACACACACACACACACACATGCACACAGAGAGAGAGAGAGAGAGAGAGAAAGAGAGATAAATCCTGAGCAGGCAGACAGCAGGGATTGTGATGTCCTGCAGATTGCACTAAGTCACCCAATTTCACACATCAAAGAAGCATTAAACAGGTATTTGCATAGTGAAAGGCAAAGTATAAAATGCCCTAAATCTGGATTTAGTGGTGAAATAGAAAGAAATAGCAAAAGAATATATTATATTAGGGTAAAACCTAATCTAATTGTGAGGATTCATCAATATGTAACCAAATGCTGACAGTAGCACTGAAGTTAACAGTGAAAAGAATGGCAAGAGAAAATAATTTGAAATAGAATAATGCCTACTCTCTGACCTGGGGTTTGCAAAGTCCATGCGTACGCCATTTCTTTCCCAAGAAAAGTCGACACGAGGGATACCTCCTGCCCGACACACTACCTCAGCTGTTGTGCTGCCATCCCCTCGACTTGCTACCTTCCTCCACTGGGCTCCTTTCTGAAGCTCTGGTTTGACTTCACGGGACAAGACGGGTTGTTCATGCGGAAAGCAGACACAACACAGGAGTAAACGTACACGTGTATTTGTTAACAGGTAACGAAAAACATGCGCTCGTTCCCACAAAATACGTCTCCATGTATTGTTTGGTTTCCCCCCTCTGACACTGAGAATAAATATGACAAACTCACATTGCACTACCAGCAGCACATCTGCAGTGGCAGGGGGTGCTATGCCATTATTGGCTGTGCACTGGTAAAGACCAGCATGAGCCCGAGTCACATCATGGATGGTCAGAAGGCCAGATTCGTCTTCCTGGCTCTCCTGTCCCATCTCCACCTCCCCTTCTCCCTGCGGAAGACAAAGTGAGGGCGAATAAGCGGCAGACAGCAGCTATCCTTCAAAAACACACTCCCCTCCTCCTGGGTGAGGGCTGGAG
>JAOVVB010026245.1:0-15834 GCA_028570985.1 Heterobranchus longifilis | reverse complement strand
CCCCGGGGGGGGGGGGGGGGGGGGGGGGGGGGCGATGACGCAGCCGCCCCCCACCACCTACGTGACAAGTGAAAAAGGCATGCCTTTCGGATTCATGAATAAAAAACCAAGGGGAGTTAAGTTCATAGGACGCAGGAAAGTTCTCCGCAGCTCTCCATGACCGAGTGCGCGTAGAGATCCCCGAGAACTGAGCTGCGGGCGCACGGAGGGCTGCACACTCGGAACAAGCACAAAGGAGAGAGAAGAGGCGCTTCACTGAGGGAATAGAGGAAGAGGAGGGAGGGAGAGAGAGAGAGAGAGAGAGAGAGAGACTGAGATAAAGATCCTATCTCACTCTCCCTGTTGAGGTCTTCAGCGGATCGCTCTCACAACTGGTAAGAGGAGGCACTTTTCAGGGGTTTTACGCAGCGTAAAAGTAGGGGACGTCCGGGGAAAAGTCAGGTGTGGCTGTTTTCTTTTTGCATTTAAAAACTCACATTTGTGGTGTGAAAGTAACAGAAAACAATAAAACCCATGCACCAAAAGAATTATACCTGTTCACTTACTTAATGTGTTTTCTTTTGCAGCAGGACGATGTCTAGTAAAGCGACTTTAGCCTTACTCATCTATGGAATCATAATGCATTACAGCGTCAACTGCTCACCTGTGGGGCTTAGCTTTCCCAGTGTTAGGTACGTACACTCCTACTTATCGTTTAAGTGCCACTTTTCAGGTGTTGATTTCTCTCTTTTTTTTGATAACTTGTTGGAGGAATTGTTGCACTCAGCAGCAGGGTGCAGGCTAAAGACCATATTGTGTCTGTGGCTATAACAGCCTATTGGATTACTGGATAACATCATCTGACAGCCGATCCATAGGGCTGCTCACACAGCAATAATTGCGGAGAAACATTCACCAGGGAGAGGCGGTAATGTGATTTAGGATACTGAGGCAGTGAAGTACCAGTGTCTCAATTTGACCTGCAGCCATCAGATCGATTTATGTGATTAGATAATTAATAGGAAACGTTTTTGTAGAAGAATAAGCCTTCTGGTTTTTAGAGAAAATTGCATTTTGTACAACAAGAATTACATACATGTTTTGTCAATATAAACTGTGGTATTTCTGGTGCATAATTATATAGAATAATGCTTCTTTTTAAATTTAAGACACAAAAAGTCTCTAAATGAGTTCATAAAACGTGTTTAATTATGCATATTTTAATTTACTGTCACTCCTCGGCTGCAGAGTTGCTAAAGCAGATTGTGAAAACGTGTGTAATCTTTTCAGACTTGACAGTGAGGTTTATGATGAGGATGGGAACTCCTTACAGTCTCTGGATTACGACAGAGACCAAATGGACGTGAGGAGCCCTCCGTCTGTCGCTGACGACGTCTACACTTTGTATTACCCACCAGAGAAAAGGTGACTATTTATTTATTTATTTATCGCCATGTTTTACCCCAAACCAAACTTATTTTTGTCACAACGTTGGACACATCAATGTTGAACGTCTCATTACCGTTTCTGTCCACGTATGTTGTACGTTTTGTGTGAATCAGTGTCGTCGAAATGTTTGTCAGTAACTTTCAACACAATGGTTATTATCTAGAGAAATTAGTCTCGTTTTAGCTGAATTCCCAGGGGAACTTAGTCGACTAAAATCATGTTTTTTTAGGATAAAAAATAATTGAAATCTGGCTGCATAAGTGACATATTCTTCAGCAGAAAACGAAAAAAAAAGAGGCAAAGTATTCTGAGAAAATTAATTTAAGAAAACAACTCAAAATAGGGTGAAATAGAAAAAAAACGACTTGTATTTTTCACAGGAAATAGAGCACGAGGCTGACACCATAATTGACTTGTTAAGATGGGTATTTTTTTACAGTGCAGCTACTTGAAATTGTTGCCTCTCTTGCGCTGGGTGTGTGGTGATTTTACTGTGTGGCTATCTATCATCCCAGAACGGAAAGGCATGCAGACGGCATGTTTAATAAAGCCTACAGGAAAGCGCTGGGTCAGTTATCAGCAAGGAAATATCTGCATTCTCTGATGGCAAAACGTGTAGGGTAAGAACATCTCTCTTGGTTTGTCACCTCTTCTTTTACACCGTTTTCTGTCCTATGTGCGTTTTTGTTTCTTTGGACTGCTCCTTTAAATGCTCATAATTCACGCTGTTATACGTTACTGTATATGTGTCTGTGGTGCCATTATCTCCCAGCATGCAGCTTAATCCTCTCAGTCAGCCCTTTATTAGTAATGCTATAAGAGCACCAACGGGCGCTTGATTGATTTGGGAAGTGTCGTTTTCTGAGCCCTGCAGAGAAACCCGCACAGGTTTAGATTTATTTCCATATGAATAATTTATAGGATGGAGTCCCAGTGGTTCCCGATGCAAGAGGGAGGGGGGAGGGGGTAATGAGCAGGCCTATCACATCTTATTGCAGGTAGAAAATATGCCTAGATTGTCTCGAGATGGGCTAAAAGTTGAATGAAGAAATAATATGAATATGAATATGAAATTGAGGCCTTTTGTAAGATCAATTTGCAAAGATTCTTTATGCAAAAATCTTTGACAATGCAAGTAGAGTTTGGACCGATCTGATCCGATATCGGTATGCCGATAACGACTTATTTCACTCATCGGATATCGGACTGACGTCACCGATCCAACAGATTTCTGTAGTCTGATGTTTTTATGAATTTTAAATATGTAATAATGCTATTTTAAGGCCATAGCCAATATGTTGTAGCACTTCTCAATTAATTAATTAGTAATTAAACAGATCGACAAAGATATCCAGTAGTCCTACATTATTTTTGTCTCCCAGAATCCTGTGAGTTAGACGTACAGGCGGAGCCTGCCATGGCAATTTGCACTCCTACACCTGTTTGTGTGTGAAGCCTATAAGCTACGATTCAAAGAAATTTAATGCAAAATTGCAATATAATGTAAGTTTATGCAAAAAAAGCTCTGGTATCGGTATCGGTATCCGTTAGGGATGTCACAATTTAAATTCTAAATTGAAAATCGATCACAATGCGCTTGTAATTTCAATTCATCAAGAGCAGGATCGGCGATTTGAATAAATGATTTAAATGTAACCATACGGCCTTAGTGTGCTACAATCCAAAAAATATGGTGGTTAGCCTATGCCACACTTGATACCATCTTTTTAAAAAAAGAATATGAAAATGTAAATGACAGTTGTCATAAAAATGATCTCTTGATCTTTACAAATCAAGACTCGATAGTCTATCAGTGGCACAGCCATCAGTTCTGAAAAAAGTCAAAATCGAAAATTGAATTGAATCATGACGTTAAAATCGAAAGTCAAATGGAATCGTGGATTTGGAGAATCGTCACGCCCCCTAGTATCGGTATCGGCAGAATATTCTGGTATGGAACTGAAAAAAAAGTGGATCGGTGCAAATACTGGCTCCCTGCTTTGTCTTGGAATAAACTAAATGGTGAAATGAGATTATTTTAAAAGATAAAAGGTTCTAAATTAAGGACACAGATCTCTACAGGCTGCATTGTTCTGGACAAAATGGGGAATCTGATTATCTAAGTATTTCCCCTCTAAGATGATGAAGATAATTTTAAGTGGCTCTTCACCTCAGCACCACATGCTGTACGTACACGGGGAGGTCATGAGAATATAAATGCATCACTGTGACGATAGTGAACCCTCTTGTCTCTCACACAGCGCGGGGAAAACGCTGGACGACAGCTCAGAGCCTCTGTCCAAGAGACACTCAGACGGGATCTTCACAGACAGCTACAGCCGCTACCGAAAGCAAATGGCGGTCAAGAAATACCTGGCAGCAGTCCTTGGGAAAAGGTATAGACAGAGAATTAGAAACAAAGGACGCCGGCTGGCATATTTGTAGCATCTCCCCCCTCCCTCCCCTCCCCTTCTGAAAAAAACAAAAAACTTAAGTGTGTGCAGCCCCACATGAAGTCATTTTGAGATCTGAACAATCAGTGGATCGCTTTTGTGTTCTTAAACATGTATTTATGTATGAAGTAAGCCATTAAAATGAATATTTTGATAATAATATTGTTTTTTATTTTGTACTTAAAGCACTTAAGGACACACATATCTACTTTGTGGACCAATTTTTGTTCATTCTAAAAAAAAAAAAAAAGAATAGCCTCTATTTATGTATTCATTGAGTTATTTTTTTTAGACCTATTTATTGAGGGGAGACAATTGTTGACATGACGATATGCTCCAAACAGCCCTGTCTTTTAAACGTTTAGTCAAGAGATATGATTGTGAGGAAAATAAATAGTTTAAAAGACAATCAATGTATTTGAATGCTGCTTTTTGTAAAGTGACATTAAGAGTTTAGTTGTCTTTATTCACAACAGCCTTGAAGACATAGGTTTTCACCATATCCTACAAGACATAGACTTTGATGCCCTCCCGGACGGGGATGAGTTTGAGGCTTTTTTGGGAGACTGGCTCAAACAGTTCTCTCCCGAATTTCCGGTGAGTTTCAGGCTCTTTCCTGAGGCCGTAATCCTCGCAGGGGCGTCTCATGCCCCTCCCTTTTCTTCTCACCTTTAACCCTCAAACACTCAACTCTTCTTCTGCCTCATTTGTGCTCCTGTCTCTCCTAGAGTCTCACAGATTTGTACCTTTAATCCCTCCTAATCCCACAATGTGGAGACACTTTGCTCAGACCGATATGTTATACATATCATTGCTGATTGATACAAAAGTTACAGATTTATCCTCTTTATGGATGCAAGGATGATATTATGATGATTATTTTAGTCAGCCTGGTCTCACGAAATGCTGTATGGATAACACGCCCCATTGATTTCACGTGGTATCGCAGCGCTTTTTTTGGCTTTTCGTGTGCTTTTTTACGCCATCTATTCATACCGTATCACATGACCGTCACATGTTTTTAAAATGGAACACGGAAGTAGGGATTTTAATGCAATCCCCGCGTTTTTTTTTTTTTAACTAATCATACCAAGTCGTATTGTTGCCTAAACTTACCAAATGACATACCGTTTCACAACGCGACCAGCACATTTAATTAAAACGGAACACGAATTAGCTACAAACTGCTGTGCATATATTGTCGCAATCATTATACGACTACATTGAGAATGCGTTGCAATATTCTCACAGCAACTACTCCGGCTGTGAGGAGATAATAGTATAGAGATACAACAACAAACAGGATTTTCACCCAGCATTTGTTTGTGTTCTCTCAACTGTTGATTTTGGTTATTTACATTGATTACAGAACTTGCGTAATTTGCGCATGTAAGTTAATTCAAATGTTCTTATTTTAACCCAAACCACAATGTTTTTCCGACATTGAATTCACAAAGCTGCGGCCGTAGTGAAACGTCACAGTTTGGCGCGTAAAAGTGACGTCCTGGAAGCGTCGGTATGTTACGAGTTATGAAGGAGAACGAGGCGTAAAAATCGAACACGAAACACAGCGAAAAGTGGCGTGTTATTTATATGCTTTCCCATGAGATCACGCTGTTTTAGTAGAACTGGTTTGGACCAGATGAGATGGCTTTAAAAACTTAAAAAAAAAAAAAGCCAGTTATCCATTTTTTAAAATCAAAATGGGATTCTTGTTAAAACAAATCCCAAATCTGAGATGAGGACCAGAGTACTTCTGAGGTTTTTCTTGTCCTTTTCTTCCGCAGTGTTTACAGAATGAGCTTACACCTTTGACTCATGTAAATTGTGTTTCTATCAACTGGTTTCTGCTGAAGGTTTTCTTGTGTCTCTCTGCCCATATAATAAGTATCACTAACATCTAAAGCACCATCAGGCAAATTAAACCAAAAAAGAAAAAAAAAGCATAAAAAAAGAAGAAGATACTTGTTACATGGTGACTTATCCATTGATTTGTTCTTTGTGAGAGACATACGAGGCACTTTGAACTTTTGTGTTTGAACCTTCTGGGTCTATTGTGCTTCCCCTTTTCTGTCATGTGAACCAATGTAAGAAAAAAAAAAAAAAAAAAAAAAAAAACGACAGTAGATTGCATGATTAAAGTAATTGCACTAGCCACCGCATCTGTGCAGACGACTCCAACTAGATGGTTTTGCTTGCTTTCTGACTACTGCAAACATACATACCTGTCATCTCTGGATGTTGTTTTGTGTTCTGTTCTCACATTTATACACAAACTGTATGTTGATTTGAAGAATTATCTGAATGTACTTTAATGCTGGCAAGAATCTCTCAGTCTAATGTCATGCTTTACCTTTTAGGCTCTGTTGCGAAACTAACTGATTTTTTACAACCAAGTGTTGAGCTGTGATTGGACATTTTAAAGTGGCACAAAGGCCATAATTGACATAATTAGATTTAAACAAAGAGAAAGATGCAAGTACACCAGAAGAAAACACAGTTAGAGAAAGCAAATAAAGAACATGCTGATTCTGAAGCATCAAACTTTGTGAAATCTACAAGATAAGATAAAAATAAAAAAACTGTAAACAAATCACATCCCCTCCATCTGCACACTTCTGATCATATTTGTGAGAGTGGAATACATATTTTGCAGAAAAAGCGAAAAAAAAAAAAAAACCAGCAGGGTAAAAAAAAAGTTCTTCGATCTGTGTTTACTGTATCAATCTTTCTTTTAATTTTGCATTCTCCTCTAGGCTTTGTGACGCAGGAAGCAGTTTGCGGCTGTGGTGCCTTGCATCGACTTTAAAATCGCCATGAATCACAGATGGCTATTTAGTGGCCCTACAATGCTGCACATCATCAGCTTACATTTCACCCTTTTTTGTTGTTGTTTTTGTGTTGCTCAGACGTTTGGTAGAATCTCTAGAAGCATTCAGCTTTAGACGTCAAGCGTTGTCGCTTGCACTGCTTTCTTTTGCACTTTGTTTTTAGAGTACTACAGTAGATGTCGAGTTTTCTTTGTGAAAATAGAGGGAAGGATCAGTTTCCCGCTCTCCATGAAACATTATATGTATGATAATGAAAGCGCCAATAGCCTTACTAAAATGAAATAATCTTCAAAGATATATATATATATATATTTACTGTGTAGAAAGTGATTAGATTACTACTTCAAATGGCGATCTGCAAGGGTCAAGTCAATAAATGTTTAAAAAAAAAAAGTGTTGTAAGATTTGTATGAATAAATTTTTGTAAACAACAAAAATTTCGTCTAATCTTTGAAGCCAATATCACCATAAGCCTTTAAGTTGAGACACATTTAAGAGAAATAAAGTCCAAAGAGACAGACCCCCGCTTGACAGGTTTAACAGGATATTACATAAGAAAGGAAAGATGAAAGAAATTAAGAAATGCTTGTGGACATCACAGAGGGAAACAACTAGCAGAATGAAACATCAAAAAGAACACACACCATCTGATAACATACTGCAAATTCAAAGCACACACACACACACGCACACGCATGCACATTCACACACCAACTAGCCAGGGAAAAAAAACTTACATTCCTGCTGAAATAACAAAAAATAAGAAGTGCCAATCTCTTTTCTCTCTTCATGAATGTGGGTGTATGTATGTTGTAGCTGTGTGGACGGTCAATAACTACAAGATGTTGCAAAAATAAATAAGAAACAAATGATTAACTGGTGCAAAGGAGAACAAAAGATCCAAATCTCTGCCCCATTTTCACGGTGACTCAGTGGCTTTTGGCGGAGGAACGGTGACACCAGTTGGCTGGGTGTGCACCTCCCCTCGGGACAGCATGAGTAAAGAGACGTGGGAGGGATCACCCAGCTCGCTACACACACTGCCTCGCTGCACTTTACACCTCTCCGGGACTTCAGCAGCCAAAGGCCTGCAGTACTGGTGGAACAGTTGGCCCGTCTCAACACTGGTACATTCACTTTGTTGCCAAAAACAACAATGTTGAAGAGCTGAAACATGCACAGAAATGAGGGAATGTATCCACGTGTATTAAGATAGAAATCTACCTTTTTATCTACCTTTTTATGTGCACTCTTACATCAGATAATCTGCTGGTACAGCTGCTGTGGGAGAAGCCATTTCCCCCAGGATGCCTCCATAGCACAACCCACATCACAGAATACACTGAATGCACTTTTATTCTGTCCTTTCTGGTTATATGAAGTTTAAAGTTATATGTTTTCATATAGAGGATCCTAATATGTGCAATTAGTCAATTAATCGATTGACAGGAAATTAATCGGCATACTGGCGAGGTGCAAAGAAAGCATTTCTTATGTCGATGTGTCTCCTACTGTTGCAGTAACTTATGCAAATAATGTCGAACTGCAACTCCTGATTTTAATTATCGATTCATCTGTTGAATATTTTTTCAGTTAACCAATTAATTGTTTGGTTGTCAGATAAATAGAAAAAATGCCCATTAGAAGTTGACATATTCCAATTTGAATCCAAATCCAAAGACATTTAGTTTAATATCACAATAATCAATACCAACTATGGCATTTTTACTTTGAAATTGACAGTTATGGGGCGCCCTGGTAGCTCACCGCACAACAGCGTGCCATCACCCCTTTCCTGTCAATCTTTAGCTGTACTAATGAAACAAGGCAATAAAAGCCCAAAAAATAATCTTTAAAAAAACTTCTTGCAGAGTGTGGCTTTAGCCATCAAAGGGTTTTCCTTTACAATCCCTGCAGTGCAGGAATACACCTTATGAGATGCAAATGAGTTTGAAAAAATGCAATTTATTATTTATTTCACTGCATTAATACAACAAATCACAATGCTTGTTCCCTGTAAGAAAACTAGCAAACATGAACTCAGAGTTGGACAAATACAATGGTAAATTAGCAAACGTGACTTAAATCAGCTTATTATGCTGGAAAGCATGAGCCTCAGAATTCATTTCCATCATCCATAGGCATGAGCAGGATGTTAAATATACAAATTATTGTATAGTTATTATTAAAAGTGGAATAATGCCATGGACTCTGGGTGCAGCAGGTGGGAATACCACCACCCACCCTAATAGCCCTCCACCCTGTTCCTTTACTCCACTTACTTATGTGTCAATCCAAATTACAGCTAATGACCTTAAATAAATCCCCCATATCTCTTAATAACTGATAATAGGTCACTATGGAGCATTGAAGGCTTGCCTTTCCAGACCTGCCCTGAAGCTTCAGTTACAATCACATCGCTTGTGACTGTGAGGAGTCGCAGCATCACACCGTGATGTGCAGGATGTCAGACTGAGCCTCCACACAAAGCCTGCCGTGTCTCTCCCTGCTCCCCTGTGTGCATAATAACCCCCTCTCAGACACGATGGCAGGGCTTTGATTTTGTGGCCGTGGCCTCGGCTCTCAGAGGAGTGGAGAGAGAAAATGATCAATGGGAGTGATCTGATTCCTCCGGCCCGTGCCAGACCCTTTCTTAACCCGGCTAACCCAATCAGCCAGTGTTGCCAGGCAACCAGTCCCAGGAGGATGCGTTGGGAGTGGGCGGGGCGCCGGTGGCCTTCCTGGGTACCCAAAGACCATGCTGGATATATTTCACTCAAATGGCTTTAGTCTCAGCTATGCTGTCTTCTACTGGCTGGGCTCACATATAATGCGCTCTCAGAGAGGAAAACAGAGGTTGAGTAATGTGTAGTGATTCATGCACAGACATAAAGAAACACACAACTCCTGCTTTCACAGATTAATCACACAGCTCGGCAAGAATCAAGATGCGTTTGTGACAAAAAATGTGCTAAAAGTGAAAACCATTCAACAGTTGTGGAGGAAATGTAAACTGTGCATTTGTCATTGAAAGTGGAAATGCAAAGATTTTGATGGACAAGAATAAGATTCTGCAGCCATGGTAGCAGCTCTGTGTGGCTGGCTTAGGGACAGTGGTGCTTTGAGCTAAATGCTAACGCATAGAAACATTTAGTTTAAAAGAGAATGGTGCTAAGCACCGTGCATTAAATAAAATGATTTAGCTCACTACAATGGTCACAGTTCTTTACAATGGCAATGGTACATATAAAAATGGCCGCCACTTTAACCATACTGCCATGTTGATTTCATTCTATTTCTATATGCTAACATGTGTTAGCATGCTAACTGCTAATATGCTGATGTTTAGCACGTCCTGATTTTGCCAAGTGGTTGTTGTCCTGACAACAGTGTGCTTTATTCTCTTCAGACATATGGATGGTTACCTCAAGTCATAACTGGCTTATTCTCTGTTACACGTCTTCACACATCATATGAATGTTGACTTCAAATCATCATTGCTTTATTCTCTTCAGACATATGAATTTTGACCTCAAGTCATGACTGATTTATTCTGTTGTATGATGTTGTCTTCAGACCATCATATGAATGTTGACCTCAAGTCTCCTGCCTTCATTTCAGACACACGACACACCTGCAAATTTCCATGACTGCATCTTGCACGGTTGTGACGCTGTCGCAGTGACATTATTTGGCTGCAGACAGACAGACAGAAATATTAACACCTGGAAAAGTACTCAAAACCTCTTCTGTGGTAGTTACCAGTCTCGCTATCATGACCGGTAAAGATACAAGCACTTTGATCAAACAGCAAATATATTCAAATATATGTGTTGCCATTGTTCGACATTGTGTCTATTTCGGTCAAATCCAACTTTGCTGCTGACGAACTGAAATACTGTCTCTACACGTTCAACTCCTACTACACAACCCAAACTCCGAGCTTCAACCCAGGATCCCCCTGCTCCTCTGGGGGCTGTGTGAGTGACAGCTTTCTGGAGGGGGAATCCACATGAAACCCTTTCATCAGTGCCGCCCCCTGGGCCCTGCTTGACTGACTGCAGCACGGTGCAAAAGTTCAGCCATTATGGAAAGCTATTGCTGCATTCACAGTGGTAAAATGTGTTGTGTTTTTAATGTCAGACCTCGAGCAAAAGATACATTAGTTATGTGAGTGGACAGAATCAGTCACCATTAAACGTTTGGAGGGAGGAGACATTTTTTTGTGTCTGGACTGTTTGGTGTGAGGTTCTTGAGCAGTGGTGGGTTGGGACTCGTTTTTAAGACCAATTATGGTGCTAATATTTTTGTATTGAAGCTGTGAGTCATCAACATTTTGGAGCAATGTAAAATTTCTCTCCGATCATATTCATAAGAGAATCCTCTTCATGTCAAGGTGATAAAGTCTCTGAAAGAGTTTTTAGGTCATTCTTGAACATGGAGAAGCAACACTTAAAAGACTATAAAACTTTTGAAAGAAGAAATAACATGTTTTTCCTCTTCTGCAAAACCCTGGATAATTAATTTGATTAGATTTTGGTTATGCAACCTTATCTCCTGAAAATTAAGTTCCCATACACCTAAAGTGCATTTTTAATTACGTTTCGAGGGAAACATATTTTCCAGCAACCGGCGCACATTGTTGAACAGTTGCTGTTTTAAACACGGTTTTGAATTGAAAAACTAATTGGTTAGGTTTAGAAAAAGATCATGGTTGGGGTTAAAATAAGTACGTTTGTTACGTAATATAAGTACATTATGTAGTCTATGTGACATAACGTGTCAGCACTGACTGAGACAGCAGTCTCCTGGGTTGTTTATCCATCTACTCTGACCTCCTCTCTATGCAAACTTATGTTGACTTTGATTAGAAATGCATGTGTGATATGTCAAAGACAAACTGGTAGAATCTGGTAATCTGGTAGAAATAGAGAATGCAGTTTTGATGTATTGCACGTCATTTTGCAAATGTTTCTGATTGCGTCAATTGATACCCGTAGCACATGTAAGGCACAACAAAGAGACGGAAGGAGTATGTTCCTACCCGATCCGTACAGGAAACTTGATTTGTTCAGGTCCTGTCCCCTGATCAATGGGCTACATGACCCTAACCATTCCACGTCAATGTCTAACCGCAATCATCTTCACACATGCGAAGAACAAAAATTAGTAGTCAGCACTTAACTTATGGATGTGGGTGTTTTGACCTGTGCCTCATTGAAATTGAATGGTTAGAGTCGGGTTAGCCCGTTGGTCAGGAGAAAGGACCTGAACAAATCAGGTTTCCAGTATATGGATCAGGTAGTGACAGGCACCGTCGCTGCATCCTGGGTTTATCCCAAGACGATTGTGATTGGTTTAAAGAAATACACACAGCCCAGAGAGTTTTTTCCTCTTAGTGCAGAATTATGATCAGCCAGACCTTTCTCCAAACACGCATTGCATTTTGAACAAAGAGGTCTGGCTATGCAAGACTATTAATTTACATAAACTTCAGTGAACAATTAAATCACAATTCTTTGCAGGTTTAACGGATTGTTTATATTGGTAGTGGACCACATGACTCGAGGATATGTCACATTTGATAAATGCCAAGCAGCTGGCGATTTGTTTGCAGCAGTCTCAGTTACAGTGTGTGTGTGTGTGTGTGTGTGTGCATGTGCGTGTGTGTGTGTGTTGTTTTCTGTCTCTGCTCTCTGTGTTCAGGGAATAGATAGAGCTGACAGCAGTTCACAGAATATCTTGTTAAGTGGTTAAAATGTCTGCTTTTCATCCCACCTTTTCTAACGGAGGCTGCTGGAGGCCCGTCGTTTTTCATTATCAACACTATCTATGAGAAGCTGTCTGAACAAAGACCCCTATCTAAATAATGAATTCACAATGCTTTATTTCCATATTCTTTTTAAACCTGTTTGTCTGCAGCGCACACCCATCCCACCCCTCGTGTTTCTCCTCCACCCAGCCTCTCTCTGTGGACACTGTACACTACATCAGAGCCCAATTAGCATTCTCCTGGCTCAGACGTCACGGCGGTCTGGGTTCAGAGGCCAGAGGTAGGGGAGCATGTACCTGGATACGGACTCAACGCTGTACTCATTATTGGGCTGTCAACTGACCCCTGATGTCATTTTCCTCACATCATTAGAGATATTGTAGGTCTCGAAGGCTAAACTGAGCGCGCACACACACACACACACACACAGGCCACAGCGCCATTAATATGCATCTACTGACGTCACGCTATCGATCCATCCATTAGCACGCCGTATTACCTCATGAAATCTTCACTGAGAAAGGACAGTGGCTGTAACTTTGCAAGCATACAGCATAAAGAAGGTCACACTTTGGGATGTTTGGCAGATATGTACACAATTAAATCACACACCTCTCTGCACATCACAGTATGCTCTTGCCCATTGTTTCAGGAGGTCATAGAAAGAGAGCGAGAGCGAGGCTTTAAAGTGCCTTGTTGTGGTAGTTTTCATATCTAGACGTTCATCATTCATCTGACACCAATGGGACGGTGGTGATAAATCAGTTCTGCTGCTTGCTCTAAATCCTGCTAAAGATAGAGGCAGAGTTAATTCATCTCACTTGTGCTGACGTGGATGTACCTGTCTTCTGTTGTTGTGGGAGGTGCACCACAAGCAGAGATAAATCCTGTGCTACCCAGACCACAATAGAGCATTCAGTCATCTCTTAGAAGAGAGCATCACACTTTTATAGCCTTCTTTTCTTCCTTTGCTGGAAACAAATACTTCTTTATTTAATGAGAAAATGATACAGGAAAAAAAGTGTTGTGTGATTGTGTGCATATGCCTTTTATATATAATATACCTTTACTGAGGCACTAACATTTATTTGATACACTTTATACATGTCTTAATTGACTTCTTTGCCTCAAATTGGCTTTTCAGTGGTGAAAGCTTAATGTGCTTGCATATGGGACCAAAAAAAACTTTGTATTTTGACAAAAATAAATCTTATCTCAAAATCTTTCACTCTCAACTTTTAAGCCAACACAGATTAAGTCCTAAAAGTGCTCAGAAAAATGGGGAAGACAACTGATGACAACTGAGCAAACAGCTGGTGTGGTTAAATGTTTGCCTATTTATTTTAAACTTGCATTAATTGATTTTTTGGCCCCGTGGGGGCAGCGCAAGAATCATTTAATACACTGACATAGTATCACCTTGTAAACATGTTGTGATCAAGTTAGCAAACACTTGTTGATGCTGAGCAACATTATAATTCATCTGGAGTCGTGTTTTTGACCACCTGAACAGACTCAGACTGGCAATCTGGCAAATGCCAGATGGGCCGGTCAACCTGTGGGCCACAGGGCCACCACCAGCAATGTGGGAAAAAATGTTGGGAAAAGAATTGACCTCCACATGTCCGCACCGCTTTCTGAAATGGCCAGTTTTGTCCCCACCACTTTTTAACAGCATAATATGTGAAAAAATAGCTTGCACCAAGAAATGTTAACTAACAGATGAGAAGGCTTTGAGAGTTTTATTTGCACAGTAAGAGGAAGAATAAGAAGAACATCCTGTACAATGCACTGTAAATAAAGAAGAAATAAATGTGCATTGTCCAAAAAAAATGAACGTAAGCTAAAAGAAAAAAATCCCCCCTAGCCTACTGATCAGTAACTGTGACAAATTATTTTCTCTGAGAACAAACAAACAACAACAACAACAACAACAACAACAACAACAACAACGTCAACAACTGCAGATGATGTGTGAATTTCCTGCATTAAGTATAAAACAGATGAAACCATTGGATGAAACAGCAGTCATGTGACTTAAATGTCCACTGTGGTCGACAACGTTGTGTGTTTTATGCTGAGTATTTTTGTCTCTATGCAATTTATTTCTCGTCTACTCTGACCTCATTCTGACCCCCTTAGTACATTGTCTAAAATCACTGAAGACCATTTAAAAAGACCATGTTTTCATCTGAGCAATTATGTCCCCACACAACACAAAACCACGCCCCTGTCTGGGGATCATGAATATCTGCTGTTGCTTGTTAATGGGAGAAACCACCATATTTACAACAGCCACTACTGACTGTGTTCATTGAGAAAATTTATTGAAGAGACAAACCTCCTGCGGTCGATATCTATCCTTCACAGCATTGTCCATTGTTACTCTCTGGGGGTCACCTGTGATCGCAGGCGGTGCAGATCTTCAGAGGACGCAGTACGTCACTGATGTCAAAGACCACGGACGACAAGTCTGTTTGAAAATGCCAGATGCTAAAAGAATAAATACAACCTCATGTGCAATCCCTGGTTTTTATACACCAAATCTATAGCTGTCCTCTGTCCTAAATGATTTTTCAACACTAGGGCTGCCACACTAACATGCTATTTAGTCGCTAAAACAGTATGTGAGATTTTTTAGTATGTCCGAAACTTAGTATGAAACTAATAGTACGCGATGTGCATACTATTTCCAGTGAAATATTACAGTATGCAACCAGTAATTCAAACATTATCTGGCGACGACGGTAGAGCTGAGGTCGGCACAGGTTACCATGGTTACATGGTACAATAGTACACCCATTGAGTATGTAGTACATAGTATGGCATTTCGGACGCAGCCCAAATTTTGTCCCTTCTTTGCAACCATCAAAGGCTCAAAAGAGGTGACTTCTGTATATATGAATGAAGATTAGCTGGAGGAGAGAGAGAGAGAGACGTGAGCATTTATTTTATTTATTTAGATGATGTTTCCCCCCAGGCAGCGTGTATCTACTGTGCTGCCAGCTGTTGTACAGGACCAACTGCATTGTGAAAATTGGTTCAACATTTTCAATAATGCATCAAACTGGTCTCGTGACATCATAAGTAGATCTCTGGTATCAGTTTTGAAAGCATCTCCTTTCTTTGATTCAGAAGTAGGAGACTTGTTGTTTCTCGAGCGCTGCTTTTTGTTTTCGTAATGCACATTTTCACGGAATAATTGAGGAATTAAAAGAAAAAAAACACCTAATAAACCAACCTATCGAACTCAGACCTACTGTCTGAATTTTACCTTATGTAAAACATTTAAAAACTCATGTCAAAACATTTTTAGCTTGTAGCTTATGTTTTATATTTTTAGCTTGTA
>JAOVVB010026227.1:0-15838 GCA_028570985.1 Heterobranchus longifilis | reverse complement strand
AACATATCCGTGGTTTATGAAACATACAAATGTAACATATCCGTGGTTTGCAGAAATGTACAATGCCAACATTTATTGTGCCGATTGGGTTGCTTAAAACCCGGCATCCTGCAGCAACTCAAAGCTGAGACGTGTCAGAAAAAGCTAAATCCTTTCCTTGTGCTCTGCTGATTCCCTCAGAGGACCACTGGCTCGGTCTGAAGAATGTTTTCTCTCTGACCAAGAACAAGACCAAGAAGTGGACCATGAGGGTCGACCTGTGGGACCACGAAGACGCCAAGGCTTTCGCAGAGTACAGAAACTTCAGATTGGGCAATGCAAAAACAGCTTTCAAACTGCATGTTGGGAAATACAAAGGAGATGCAGGTACTGCAGGCTTTTCTAACGGCAGCTTTTTAGCTTTTCTCACGGTCTTTTGTCTTTGCTGTTTAGACCAATAAGTCCTCCAAACCATACGACCACATAAGTCGTTTGTTCCTACCCTCTAACTAAATTAGCACCCCTAGCGGTGGCAGGAAATACGACCCACAGGAACATTTTCCATCCTCATACCTAAATGCAACTGTAAATGTTTTAAAGGTGTCGTTGAGGTTGTGAAACGGTCGCAGTTTGTTTAGGTTTAGGCACCAAAACTACTTGGTTAGGTTTAGAAAAAGATAGTGGTTTTGTGTTAGAAACAGTACATTTGTTACGTTATTTTATTTCCGTACGTACATATACGTAATGTAGTTTCGTTTCTTACCTTAAGTTAAAATAACTCACAGTTTATTTTTAGTTTCAAACGGGACATGAACAGCGGTCTCCTGGGTCAAAGTCCTGTGTTTGTTTGACCTGTCCACCTCCCGCCCGTCCTACACGGTCTTTCTCGCTCTTAATATAATGTTACATGACTTCCTGCTTTGCTCCCATCATAATTACTGTAGCCACTACATGATGCATGTACAAACAACTGATGCCATTGTTTGGGGGAACAAAGGAGTCTCGTTTAGAGACACACAAATGTTAAACACTAAACTACTTCTCCACATTAAAAGGTAGCGTGTTGCTTTTATCAGACCGCAGTAATATTGTTAGTGCTTTGACCTTCACTTCTTCCACCACCTGCTTTCAGCACAAACTGTTTTCAGCTCAGTTTTCTGTGAAACAACAGTGCCCTCTTTCTGTTTTGTGGTGTAAAGCATCCAGCAGCTACAAAACCAGCCTAGATACATTTTATCTCCTTTTATAATATGTCTAAATCAGGGATAGTCACTTTTGCAAAATGACAGGAGGCCAGGGGCCAGTTTAATAAACACAAACATTAATAATATTTATCAGATAAAATAAATTAACAATTACATATTTATTTGGAATTCTTTATTTTCAAAGCACCCAGCACCCTGGGTTCTCTTAAAACACACTGAAATTAAAGTGTGATAATGCACCTTTAACCCTCGGCTTTTAACCTTTAATGAGGGAAAATTTATTTTAAAAAAAGAGTATTTATTCACCACAATTTAAAGAAACTAAAATAAAACACCATGTTTAGGGTGTCAAATGTCAATTAAGCTAAATGACAAAAAACACAGCCCTTTAGCCTACCAAGATAATTAAAATAACAGCCCTTTAAACCGTGACTTATTGTAAACTTTGTAGCACAATGTTATAAAATATTCAACCACTATTACTTGCATTAACTCTTAATAAAACAGTAATTTACTGCCGTTACTCTTGTGGACCCTCCAAACTAAAATTAAACAAAAGCTGGCAATAAACACAAATAAAACAACCCTTTTGCAGGCCTGAGTGTGATGTGTGTGTGCTATCACTCACATGAGCAATGCATATTTAGTTACTCACCCCAGGCAAACAGCTCAGTCCCAGTGGTAATGAAGAAAGTCCAAACTTTGTATCAGTGGTAATGAAGAAAGTCCAAACTTTGTATTAGTGGTAATGAAGAAAGTCCAAACTCTGTACTAGTGGTAATGAAGAAAGGAAAAGGCGGGTCTCCTCTTCGCAGTCCAAACATCAAACAGCTAGCATAACATT
Organism: Heterobranchus longifilis; assembly: GCA_028570985.1. Lineage (NCBI taxonomy): Eukaryota > Metazoa > Chordata > Actinopteri > Siluriformes > Clariidae > Heterobranchus > Heterobranchus longifilis. The sequence goes on along the minus strand of JAOVVB010026227.1, from coordinate 13,810 downwards.
AGCTATTATGCTAACTAATAGCGAAGCAGACCACTTAAAAAGAAAAAAAAAAAACATAACCGCCGACCAAAAACTCTTAGCTGTACAACCCACTCCTGACAGACTAGTTAGGGTATTGGTATATTCACTGAATCTTACACTTGGCTTTAATTTGTAGCTAGTCGCTACAGAAACTACCACACAAGCCAGTCTTTCCCGCACACTCCTGCTTCGCTACCCTGGGTCGTGGCTATAAGGTAACCCTAGATTTAATAAAGTCTCGCGAGATGGTTGGTATGTTAGGGTTAGATTGGTATGGTTCGGACCATAGAAATTAAATTTAAATTTAAATTTAATTTCTATGGTTAGGCCGTTAGGCATTAACCTCGAATGGTATGGTTAGGCTTCTCGCGAGAGGTTTTGCCCGCTTTCGCCATGGTTTTCGTAAATCTAGGGTTACCTTCTAGACGACCCTAACCCGCTCTGCTCTGCGGGTTAGTCCCACCCCTTAACCAATTAAGCATAGTAATTAAGCCGGAGATATACTTTTCCCCCAACTTTATTAATATTCAAACAACATATAAACAAGTTAAAGAACAAAAAGAGGAAGCAAAATGCCAGGGAGTTCAATGATTACATAAAATAATTAAAAAACATTTGTTAAAGCGATTGTGCAATACACTTACAAAAAACAAAATAAATAGGAGAAGAAAATAAATAACAGGAGGAGTACAGTTTATTAATACATAGCATTATTCAATAATTTTATGAGTTTCAAATACAATTTGGGTCTTTGTTGCTTTTTTATTTTTTATCTTTACTATAGATTTATAATAGAGGTTAATTAAAAAGCAAAACATTCCATACTTGCTGTTTAACCACCGATTCACGTAGACGTCGCCTCACGTTAATTTCTGAGTAGGCTACGTACACAAACACAATGAACGGACAGACGCAGAATACGTGAGGCAGCACCATGCAGTCTCGTAGTTAAATGCAACTAGGCCTACATCTCTGGCTTTAGAGAAACATGTTTCTCTTTAGTGACTAATCACAGGCAGGTAAAAACCTGGTAAGAAAAAAACACGAAAAAATGAGCGTAAGCAGGATAGTTTGTCACACGTTCTTTTTTTCCTCACCACTGTTTCGCCTAGTCCCACCCTCCTGTGCTGTAATTGGCTAGGTATAACCCTCCCTGTCAACATGACAAGTACTAGCCAATCACAGCATGGCAGGGCGGGTCTATGGCTCCTCTGTTCTTGTGCCAGTTAGATGTTTAAGGTGCCATCATCTTGTTGTGGTCACAGTGACCACTGTACAGTTAAAGTTACTTTTTAAAGGCACCCTGTGAATTTTAAACTAAAATCCAACTTTGTCCAAAGGTGATGCCATCCGTGGTGTCTATTCAGGACTTGACCAGAAAGGCATTGACCAGAACGGCTACGGCTTCAGCACCATCGACCACGACAACGACGGCTGCTCCCCGTGCATCTTTGGCGACATTGCTCAAACAGAATGTGCCTCTACAGACGGCGGTGGCTGGTGGTACAGCCGCTGCGGCTCTGCCAGTCTGAACGGCGACTGGCATCCTGCTGGTGAGCACATCGGTTGGGCGTCAGGCCTCCACTGGGGAACGTGGAAAGCTCAAGCGCCTTACTCCATGAAGGCCACCAGAATGATGATCAAGTCTGTGTGAGGGGCTAACACACATTTAATTTCATACGGGCTTTTCTTGTAGCACAGTGAGACTGGTATTACATTTTAACACATAAATGACTTCTTTTTTAATATGCAAATCAGTTGTTTTTTTTAATACTTGTCGAATTGTTTACACTTCCAGGGTGTTTCTGCCTTTGGAGATTGATTATTAATTTCTTTATGTCAACACCAGAAATCTATCTGGTCTATGAGGTTATTATTGAGGTATTCCTTTAAAAGAATACTGACAAAATTGTTATTGTTACATAAATCAACCAAACATATGAAGTTTATAGAAACCTGCATATAGAAAGCATAACTTTTTAAAACTTTTATTATTTTACTGTTATTTTTTTTTGGTGTACCACCTGATTTTGCTGAGGATTTTTATTGATTTAATGAATGAAAGTCCACATATATAGTGCACGGTTTGTAAAGTGATTTGTTTTTCATTATGAAACACCTGAGTATGAATATATTCATTAAATGGTTTTGTTTTCAGAACCCTTGTTTTGTTGAATGTTTTTTATTCCTGTTCAAAAACACACCATGTGATTAACAGTGAGTTCATATTCATTAATATGAACGCTTATGAAAATAATCTACATTTATATGATTATTCCAGTTTGCTTTTACATATAGGTTTTGTGTATACAGTATGGAGGTGGAAAGATGAGTAGAATATTGTACTTAGTTTTTACTTAAGTTAAAGTACTTGTGTACTTGGTTAAATAGAAGTTAAAAAAAAATAGGTCAGTTAAAATGTACTCTGAGTAAACATTACTGCGTCACATGTCAACATATACACAAGTGGAACAACATCAGCAACATGAGCCCTTATAACCAAACAAATAGATTCATTTTCTATAGAAGGCACTTTGTAGCCTGCGCAGACAACTGATTAGCAAATACAATACTAGAATTAAACAGAAAAGAGACAAAACTCAGACAATAATGACAGATAATAAAAATCTCTAAAAATACACTTTAATGACACCTGTGGCCGTTAAGTGAACAGCAGTCTGCATCACTTTTCTTGTGCTCGCATGCTCGCACTCAGCAGACACAAGCATCAGCCACAACACAACAGATACAAAGACTGGACGTGATTTACCGTCATCATGTTGATACAACGCTGGAAAATAAATTACAATGATATTTAGAATGACGCTAGCTTACTGTTTGCAAATCACTCCAGCCAACGGCATGATATTGTTGTTTTTACTTAGTATGTTTATTTTATTGCTTTTATTGTTGTCTCCCATTGTTTGCTGTTCTCTTACATATAAAGTGACTTTGAGTGTCTTTTAAAGCGCTATACAAATAAAATGTATTATTATTATTATTATTATTATTATTATTATTATGAAGCATCCAACGACAGCCAGCTAAACATATCCACTCAGATAGAATTCTGTTAGTGTTAACGTTAGCTAGCAAGCTAAAGGTTAGCCGTTACACTGCATGGATCTGTCGTTGGTTGTGTCGTAACGTTAGCTGATGAAAGTAATTTATAAACGGAAAGTCAGACAATTTACCGACCAGAGTTGGCTGACGTTATCAGTCTGGACAGTATTATGCTACGTTAGCTAACTAGAAATTCGTCCATTAGCAAGCAAGCTAATGTTATTAGCACACATTAGCCAGCTAAAACTACAATATCACATTATATTTCACGACAGCGTTTACTCTGGGATTTTTATTAGTAAACACAGTGTGTGTGTTACTTCGGTAAGAAATATGCTAAAACTGGAAACACAGCATGTGTGGAACATTAGCTAATGTTTCCGCTGTAAGAGAAGCTCGAGAGCGCCCACAGCGTCAGATCCGTTGATTTTTACGGAAAATTTGACCCAAATCCTTCACATGCCCACAGCCTCCACAGGCTGTTATATGCAGCAGAGAAAGTCAAGGATAGTATCATTTTTTAGGTTAAATTACAATCCTTTCACCCAAGCGCAATAAAAAAGAATACATGTAAAAAGTTACCCCTTTAACCATTCTTAACAACATTGTATATTAAGTATTAAAATTAGGAGATTCTGAGAAGTTTTCACATCGGCACATATCGGAAAATATATACACCCATACTGATAGATACCGATATGTGATAGGCCAATATCGGTCCATAATATCAGCTGACCGATATATCGGTCTGGCTCTATTAAAAATAGATATAAAATAGTGAAAATAGAACAGAAACATCGTAGCTAGTCAGTGCATGGTCTGCTGGAGGAAACATTTAGCATTGGTAGAAACACAGAGATAACATGTAAACTCAGCATGTGCTTGAATCCCCACTCCTCTACCCCAACTAGCCGCCATTTTGAGGGCATGTGTAGGACAAGAGAACGTCGATCATATTCTTAATAATGGGAGGTTGTGGGTGGAGGCTGTGAGGCAGGTCGTGGGCAAGGACCATCTCCCAGGCGTCGATCAGATGAACATTCAGTCCTTTGAACACTGCTCTGAGCACTTTATCACGCTGCAGTGTGTACCAGTCGCTGTTGGTTATCGTCTCATAAAGCGTCAGAGCTTTGGGGTTCGCTGTCCGGATGATGACCAGCGTGCCTGGAGCCCTGTCCAGGAGCCGCACCACCGCCCTGCGGACTCTCAGCAGCCTCCGGATGTAGACCTCCATGGGGAAAGTGCTGAAATGTGACCAGATGCCGAAAACAACGACTATGTTGGTGCCTCCGGCTAAGCCATCTATTTCATTAGCAACGTAACGAAGCTCGCTGGTTGGGATGTTGGGAAAACGGAGAGGAGGTCCGTGGACCTGGAACCTCACCAGGATGTTGTTTGCGTAGTCTAAGGCCATGAAAGGTCCAACTTTCCTGAGCTTGTGCAGGTCAAACTCCTTAAGATCTGAAAGCATTACGGAGAGAACAGATGAAGCTGCAGTGTGAATAAAATCAAACAGAAATCTGTGTGGATTAGTTACCTGGGAGTGCTGCGTTTATGAATTCAAACCACTGCCTGATGGTGGAGTCTCCGTACAGGTGCACCACCTTGCCTTTCAGACACTGAGTAATGGCAGAGAAGTTGTTGAATTGGCGAACTGTGATGCCATTTAGTGTTCGCCACGCTCTCTGGTAGTAATAGCCAGAGGGTCCTGACATCACACTGCTGCTCTTCACCTCTGATTGACCTGAGGAAGGGAAATGATAAGGGGTTTTTTTCTGCCTGTTTTACTTCCATTGTCTGTAACACATTCCGTTTTGAATTATTATTAATATTATTATTATTATAGCCAGTGGTAGCAGCAGTAAAAATCATGCTTTACCTTCTTTTTTTGTCAACACGGTGACATTGGCAGGTCCTGAAGCCTGAATGGAGACTTTCATGTTGACACCACTGGCGAAAAGCACACATAATAAAATACATCTTACACACACACTACAACATTAACAACATAAATACAATGGCCCCTTCCTTACGGTTGTATCTAGAAGGTAACCCTAGATTTGCAAAAAAACTGTGAAAAAAACTCTCGCAAGACTAATTTCCTGACCATCTAACCCAGGGGTGTTCAAACTTTTTGGAATGGGGGCCAGATTAGATAGTGTAAAAATACCTGGGGGCCACATTAGATAATGTGAAAATAATTGGGGCCCACATTAGATAATGTGAAAATACCTGGGGGCCACATTAGATAATGTAAAAAATAATTGGGGCCACATTAGATAATGTAAAAATACCTGGGGGCCACATTAGATAATGTGAAAATAATTGGGGCCACATTAGATAATGTAAAAATACCTGGGGGCCACATTAGATAATGTGAAAATACCTGGGGGCCACATTAGATAATATGAAAATACCTAGATTTTGACAGCTTGTTTAGACAGAATGACAGAAAGTTTAGGAGCGGCTGACCGCCATATTGTTTCCAGTTGAACGGCAGGCAGAGAGCAGGGAGCAGCGTGTTATCCAATCACGTGCATTCCACGACAGTGTACGTCACCGACTTTCCAAAAGAGGGAAAACAGCAAACGGCCAGCTGAGTGGAGCGGCGCGGCCTCTAGCAGCCACGCTGCTTCTGGTGGATCTGCACTGTAAGGCAATGAAGCTCTGCAAATAACACATTTGTTACCAGCTGTTGTTATTTCCAGTAAGTGAGAATGCGTCTCTCCGGAGTTCATGTAAGAATACAGCTTAAATATGTCATTTGTAGTTATAGGCGTTAATTGTACTGCAGGCCTTGTCATCAACTTAAAGAAAGGCCATCAACAACTCCTCATTGCTCCCCTGCTGTTGCTTTACCTTAATTGTTCACCTTTATTTCCTGGTCTCAACAGAGCTGTCACAAACTCTTACATCCCAAGTTTTCAGATATAGAGTACTGTCCTTTCTCGGCTCAAATGCTTGAGAGGATGGCAACTTCCCATCACAGCTGCTGTAGTGTTGGAAATGCAAGGAGAGGAATGTTTTTGTTCCACTGGCTGCTGGATTTAAAGCCTCTCCCATAAAATAAATTAACGTGATCGATTATCTAGGGAGCCAGGATTGTGATTACACTGCAGCTCACGTAATTCGGTCTCTAGGTCATCAACACAAATGCCCAATGGGACTTCTAGCTGTATTTGTATTTGTTGGGGATTTAGATGATATGAGATTCAGTGAGATCAGATGAGATGACCTTGTGGACACAGGTGCATTGCTTATCAAAAACAGACTTTAAAAAAGAAAGACCTGGTCTGATGAGATGAGATGCAATGAGACAAGATGAGATGAGATGAGATAAGATCAAATAAAATTCAGGTGAAATATTTTAATAGTTTAATTTAGTAGGCTGCACCTACCGCTGTGGAATTAACACCAAATGCAGATAAAGCATGATGGTCACCACATGCAGATGGACGTGAGCCATGGTGGTCTGATTGCTGCTGCGCCTGCCGCTGTGGATTACAACTGCTAATATTAGGCTACTGCTGCTAATATTACTACCAACACCTAATGCAGATGGAACCCAAGAGCCTGGTCTGCTCGAGATTTCTGGCTTAAGTAAAAGGTAGTTTCTTCTGTAAAATACAGGGTTTTTTTCTGTTAAAGGCAGTTTTTTCTCACCACTGTCGTGTTGTAATGCTTGCTCTTGGGTGATGTTGGGACTTTGAAAATCGTTGATCCTGTTCGAGTCCTGCTCTATGAAAATAGAAATAAAACTGAATTGAATTGAAATTTAATGCATATATAAGAAACTTTTCTTTGGCTCAGCATCACTACACTGAAGAACATTCATCTCCAGACATAGGCCTACTGGACATACTTTTCTTTAAAAGCCATACATTCAACAATAAAAACAAAACACCAATAAAAAATAATAAACTGATAAAACCAATTAGACCGGAATATTGCACATAAGTACTGTATAAGATATTGTACCAGAACATAGCACGTTCAACTGTTAAACTGACAGAGAATTGCATGTGTCAATGTAAACCCGATAATGTGAAGTGGTTTAAACTGATCTGCACCTTGAATATTTTTCAAAGCTATTCAAAAACAAAGACCAAGAGCCTCATCTAGACACTGAAAGTGACATCTGAATACATTTGAGACAGAATCATGCTCAATTTCAGTGGGCGCAAACCTCCCTCTGTAGTTCATTAAGTCCCTCCATGAGACATTGATGGTTTATTTAAGTTCAGCCACGGCTACATGTGATGCTGCTATATAAATAGCCTAAAAGTTATTTAATGAGCATAGGTGTTGGAGCACTGCATGAGCAAGTGTGATTGAGGTAATTTGTTCCATGACAGCAGGATAGATTTTTCATATTTGTTTCCAGGTCTGCATGTTCTCCTCCTGGCATTGTGTCTATAGCCCCCCTCCAGGCTTCTCTCTGATAGAGACAGTCATAGGCGTCGATTTTTGTGGGGACAAAGGAGACACATCCCCCTCAATATTTAGAACACATGCAGTTTTTTTTTACGACCCATATGAGCATTTACTGAAATAGCGCCCCTAGCAGTCAGAGTAATTACGACCCGTATTGATGTTTTATTGTTAGGCATCTCCCTGCCATGTTATGGTGCCAAAATAGTATTTAAAGCAAGAAACACACTTCAGACTGCTGCGTGGCAACCGCCTTGACAACTGCCTACCTGCAAGAGACTTTCACCCAGGAGACCTGGGTTTGTGTCCCAGTTGAAAATAAAATTAAACAGAATTATTTAAAAATTATTTTTAAGTGAACATAACAACCAAAAGAACATGAAGTACTGCATCATGGGACATGGCGTGTCACGGGATGTGCCGCATCATGTGACGTACATGCATGACGCGGATACACAGAAGTGATTTAATGTCTCCGCAACAATGTCCGTTTTAACAACATTAACAGCGTGTTTAAAACCGCAAACGTAACGTTTAGGTGCGAGGGCAAAAAACGCTCATATGGGTCGAATTTACTCTGACCGCTAGGGGCGCTATTTTTGTAAAACACTTGCATGGGTCATATTTGAGAGTAGGAGCAAACGAGTATGGTTTGGAGGACTTGTTGAATGGAAAGCATTTTGAAGCAGGCTTGAAGCAAGAAGTACCATGACATTTCGACCACAAATTGGTGCATCACAATTCACCAGAATGCAGGTAATTAAGTGTTTGACTCTCAACATTTCTTGAGGGAGGACCCCCGCACCCCTCAATGGCAGGACTGCGACTAGAAATAAAAACACCAGTGGACTTTGATTTCTGCCTTGTGTGCATGCCTCCAGGTCCCAATGTCACACGAGTAGTTGTACTGTACACACGTGACCTTGGGGGGCATGTTTCTGATTTTGATGTTATTTCCACCCGACATGCATGGGCCAGTGACACCATCAGTTCCAGGAGACGGATGTGAAATATTGCTGTTGTTTTCCACACTTTCATCCACACTGTACTTAATATCTTGTGCCTCTTCCTGTGGCCTTCTCTACTAAGTTTCATAGATATCTGTTTTGTTTTGGAGATATCCTGCTAACTAACAAACAAACCCACAGTAAAACTAGTCCAGACAAATAAAAAAATACCCTGCAATCACTCATCCCCATCAATAAAAGCAATGTATTTTAGATTATTTAGATTGGTCCACAGTTGGTATTTTTCTTGCACATGCCTGATGCTTTCAAGGTCTGTGTCCGTGTTTTCTTCTGAAAGCTTTTTACCTCATGCTGACTCTCTAAGAGAAAGAGATTATGGCTATGATTTGCATATTCATGCATTGTAAAAAAAAAGAAAAGAAAAGAAAAGCAGCCACACTTCTCCAAGAAATGTCTTGATGATTTTACATTTATTCCAAAATTAATCACTAATGAAGAGACAATGGATGAATATGATGTCTCTGCTTGATAAAATAGGCTTTATTACTGGATTGCTTTTTTATGCCGCATTGTCATTTTGCCACTGTATGTCAGCGATTGTGTTTGCGAGTGCATTCGGTGTGTGCAGTGACCAGTAACCAGTGAGTGTGTGTGTGTGTCTGTGTGTCAGTGTGTCTTAAGTGTATCTCCAAGTGGATGTCACAATGTGTACCGAGCATGCACGTGTCCCTGTGTGTGAGCTGGAGAACAGAATCGACGTCAGCAGCTCAGCGGGCTGGTTACAACGTTGCTTTTATGTGCTCGACAGTCGGCTTTTGCTCTGTGTGTGTAATGTGAAGAACCCAGCCGGTTACAGGGTCTGTCCTCTGGTTTCATATTCCAGGATGATTCACAGGAGCTACTACTACATGCTGTAAATGCTACAGGGTTAAGTGATTGCATCACCAGGGGTTACATTTGCATATTTGGTTAATAAATGGTATGTTTTCATCCAGCCTGAGTTCTTGATGTACCTCTCTGAGAGAGAGCATGCTAGTATTATTTCTAAGCCACTATGGTGCTAATGGATAGGTGCAAACATACAGTACAACTGCATGAACAAAAGTTCTAACATCCACCCACTCAAGGTACTTTTCCCGAGTGAAATTTTTGAAGACAGAAAGCCTATCTTCAGTCATTAGTAAGATTATGTTAAATTATGTTAAACTGTACGCATAATAGGTCAGAAGCAGCAGCAGCAACACTCTTTGGAACACCAGCACGAAACGTTTCAAGACATGAAATACCCTCCTGAGACCCGGCAATTCAAATTTGTCCTCTGTGTGGGGGACATGACATGAAGGCCTTTATTTCTAACAGCATGCATGCACTCCATGAGTCCTAATGTACTGTGAAAAGCACATCCCAGGCTTGTAACAACAACAGAGCCCTTCTTCTGTCTTTTCAAAATATTGCAGCAAACCTGTTTCATAGAGTCATCAAGTTTTTAGACGTGTATGTTAATTTCAAGCCTTTCAAAATACACACAAAATACACACACCATGCCCTTTGTGGGGGACTTGCTTCTTCTGATTTTCAACCATTTTCTATACTTCAGGAAACAGAGCACTGTGAGTGAGGCAGAAAAGATTTTGTTGAAAATGATTGAGGAAGAGTCAGACAGATTATTTGTCTTGTATGCATGCGCGCGCACACACACACACACACACGCACACACACACACACACACACACACACATTATGTACTGTATATGCACTGACAGATGGAGTTAAAAGTGACTTGAAATTTTGGATGAAATCTGTTTCAGTGAAGCCATTCACGTCATGATCCCACTACTGCTAGCTCTGACTCCGCATACACACACACACATACACACACCTCCGTACAGAAGCAGCAGCCATTGCATTCACAAAAAAACATAATTACAAACGTGGCTCTTTCTCCTCGCCCTCATTATCATCTGCTCATGAATTCGCTGTCTTCCACTGCACATCAACTTATAAATGAAACCGTAACCGATGACTTCAGTGGCCTCCATGTTTTCTTCTGTGTGACAGCGTGTTGCGTGTGACGTCTCTGTTGTTCTTTTGCCAGGTGCGTCGGTTCAGGACCATGACCTGTTCACACTGGTGTCTGATTTAAAAAATCATGTGAACAGCCAAACAACACAGATCTGAGCAATAATAATCAGAATGAAATGATAAAAATGCACTTAAAGGAATAGCTTTGGATACAAATTAATGTAATTTCTAGATTGTCACCACTGAGAGTTCATCTATTTAAAGAATCTGTCTTGCAATGCTCTGAAAAATACCTAGATGAAGAAATGAAGTGAATTCAAGCACGCCAGGTCTGTCCACCAGCACCAAAGCCCCGTCTGTGGCTCACTTGAGGGGAATATGTTGGCAAACTCTCCTGAAATGTACCAGGTCTTACTCCCATGTGAACTGATTTCACTGAAAAGAAACATCTGTGTGGACAACATGCAGAACCCGACTGTTGCTCTCCCCTCTGCTCTATCTGCCCTACATCTGAATGGAATGATATACATTAAACATGTTGTACAACAAATAATAGCCATGAATAAATTCCCTCCCTAACTGAACTGGATGCCAGATCCATGACCGATGTCAAAGACACAGTCCCCTATTTTTCCAGGAAAGCTGCTCAGCAAAAATATCTTGTTTCCAGTGTAAATCATGTTCAGCATGTGGCCTTGTTGGCATTCTGCGTTTGGCTTGGTCATTTAATATTTTAATAGGCTGCAACTAAATAAACATGAAAATTGACTGAAACAAATGAGCAAACCAAGCAAGCTGTCTCTTTACACTTTCCGATGAATGCCTAATTAATGACGATATTTGCAGTGTGAACATACAGTGTTGCAATAAATCTTGTGAAAGCCTATTGCTTCAGTCAAAACCTTGTTTTGGTCTGACCTATACTGTCATATTTGTCAATTCATAATCAGTGCTTATTGGCTATAATCATTTTTGTTGTTGTTGTTGTTGTTGTTGTTGTTGTTGTTGTTGTTGTCAGCAGGATCAGCTCAACTCTTTTACAGGCAGAGTTTGATTTGGAGGCACAATTTGACTTAACAACTGCATAAACTTTGAGAGAGCACACACAGGCAGACTAATGTGAACATCAGTGCAAGACCATCAAAATCGAAACACACCTCCTTCAGGGTGATGATGATAGTCGAAAACATTTGGTGTACCGGAGAAAAGCTGTGTGACATGACGTTAACAGTAAGGTTTATCATATCCACGTGGTCTAAAGAGAGAACAAAAAGGGGAAAAAAGTGTTGAAATATTTTGCTGCCAATTCCACGATTTGTAAAGGGTATGATTTAGATCGCTGTAGTAAATTTATCAGGGAATAAATTACTTTTTTTTATGGAAGTGTAACGGAACCAACAAGAAGCTAATATTATTCTTACAGTACAGATGAAATTGAATTGAATTGAAATAAATTGACACTTGCCTGTAGGAAGCTCAGGCAATGACCATAACATATAATGAATGAGCAATTTAAAAAAGACAAAATATAACACCCCAGCTGTTAGAGGAACAATAGTCTCACGTAGCCAGACCTATTTCCACAGCGCTGTGTCAGTGCTGGAGGAAGGTCTGGATCCAGTGCGTTTTCATTAATGCATTCTCATACATGAGTCGTATAATGAATACGAAAATGTATGCGCAACAGTTCGTAGATCGGGTGCCGGTCGGGTGATACACACGTCATTAATGTTCTGATTAATGTTGTGAAATGGGACTAATTTGGTAGGTTTAGGCTACAAAAACACTTCATTAGGTTTAGGCAACAAAACAACTTGCTATGGTTAGTAAAAAAAAAACACAGGGATTGCATTAAAATCCCTACTTCCGCCCACCCAGAGCGTGTCTTTGTGTCTTTTAAACCTGGGCCTCATGTCTCACAATTTTTGTAGTAATTGCTACAGACAGGAATGAGAGTGGTTTTCACTCTTGGATTTGCATTTCTTTAAACCAATCACAATCGTCTTGGGCGGCGCTAAGCCCCGGCTGCAGGAAGTGAGGCTTTATCCAGGCACTGTTCACCCGGTAAGCCAGACTTGAGGAACAATGACTGTGTGTTTTCTCAAATGAGGTGTTTTTCTATTCCGTGCCACCCACCACTAACTCATCTACACTTCAACAGGATTAGCCAATGTGTCCAACACTGATGCAGAGGAATAGCATGTTCTCATACATAAACGTAAGGTTTCATCAAACTCTTTTCCTCTCCCGAATGTGAATGACATGAACAACGCTGTACAAGCGTCTTACTCTGTCCTTGCATCTTACTGATGGGGATTTAAAAAGATCTGACTGTGCAGTCTGGGGAGGTGGTGTTCTAAGCGGGACAGATCGCAGTTTTCCTTTTTGTCTAAATAATGGAAAAAGGGATTCTGCCTAAATGCAAACAAGGCGTGCGGCACAGCTGTTCTGATAGGGAGATACAAGAAGGGGAAAAAAGTCATTTGGAAACAGGAATCAGCAAGGTGTAAAGATGTGCACAACAGCATGCACACACACACACACACACACACACACACACACACACAGAGGTCAGGATGTGTTTGGCCTACTGAGAGAACAGCTTGTCCAGTGTGTGTGTGTGTGTGTATGTGTGTGTTAGCGAGCCAGATCTAGCCGTCCTCTCCTCTCCGCCTAACCTTTTCCACTACAGGTTCTACTTTCGGTCCAGGCCGTGCTAAGCACCTCGGATAATGTTCTGCTCTTTTAATTGTGCTTTGACTGCGGTGGCCTTAGCATGAAGGGCCTGGGTGAAGGTGATACTGCCACCAAGCTTATGAAAGTCAGCACTATTCTCATTTGTTCGTGTCTTTTATGCTTTATTCTGCGTCCTCTTGAGAGAACAGAGTGTACAATACAATATGATACGAAATACTTTATTAATCCCCCAGGGGGGGAAACTGAGTGCCACCATACATATAGGACAGACAACAAGTTCAACATACACATCTCACGGTAGTATAAAATAAAAGGAGAGCCAGCACTGTAATAGCACATTATAATTATTCACACTAGATCATCATAATCAACAGTGTTATGGTCAAGGCGACTGTAATTTATTCTATATTGCACTTGAAAAGAGATTCATTAATGATTCAGTGTCTGCTTCAACCTGTTTAATCCGGTGAGAGCATTATACGCCATAAATAACCTACTGAATAATGAGACGAGGAGTGAAAAAAAATTAAAAAAATAATATTTGAAATCTTTTTTATTTAGTTTCTCAATGTGTTTCTTTCTTTAAACAGAAGATGAATGATTATCTG
>JAOVVB010026217.1:0-15838 GCA_028570985.1 Heterobranchus longifilis | reverse complement strand
GGTGGGGGGGGTTGTCATTGGTCATAATCCAATAATCTGTTGATCTTTATGAATTAAGACCTGATAGTCTATCAATGGCATTGCCTTCAGTGCTGGAAGAAAAATATTTATATCGAAAATTGAATCGAATCGTGACCTCGTGACACCCCTAACTACTAATAGACACGGGTAGAATAAATACACTCCTCAAAAAGAAACATCAGGACAGAAAGCTGGGTATTTGCAATGGAAATAAGTGTGTGGATGTTTTGACTTCTTTAGGCTTCATGCATGCAGAAAGTTGCAGGTCAAAATTTATGAAATACGTTGTTGAATTTGTAGCAGTGGCCTCAGTGGAAGTGACTGAGAATATTCACAGAGTGGTGCAAGTGTGACTCAACATAAAAGGATAGTTCTGGGTTATTACAATTTACTTTTGTAGTTTTGTCCGTCGTTCTTATCAGTAATATCGTTGTACTCACCAAGTGAATTGTTAATCGAATCTGGGAACGTTGCGTCATCCCAATAAAATGAAGTTCGACAGAGAAAAATGAGCAGTCAGACAGCCTGCCAGGTTTTAAATACGCCGCTAAGTTAATCAAACCAATTTGAAAGAGGAAATGAAGGGAAATTGTAAAAGTTATTAACCAAACTGACTCCCTGATTTAACTTTGACGTACCGCGCTTCAGGTGTATTAACTTTTTCAGTTTTATCTCAAAATGAAGTATTTTAGATCAGCGGCTCCCAACCGTTTTGGCTTGCGACCCCTTAAAACAGAGCAGTGTCTGACCCATCGCCACTGCTTCCCTTTGACCAGGTCAACCAAACAGGGATATTTTCCGAATTATTTTTTACGGGCTTGAAATAATTCACCTCTGCTAATTCAAACCAGAGATTAAAGCATTAGAACTGAAGGCCGTCTTCTGCAACATTCTGCGTGCTTAAGTTTTCCTCATCAGAGTGTATTCTTGCTCTGAATACTAAATAGAAATGTGTGCGAGCATATGAGACTGCTTTGTGAAGTTCTGTGGTCACACACTTGCACACACACACACACACAATAGTTAACAAGAGACGGAGCTTGAGCAGATGCATTTAATGTATTATTCAATGCAGCACATCCAATGCTATCACTTCATGGAGTTATAAGCATAAATATGTAATAATAACTGCAGCGGAGGGAAAAAAAGACAATTGAACTGACTCTGTTAAGCACAGCAATGCTTAAAAATACTCAGCTCTTTATAGCCAGGAGAAACTCCTTGGTGACTTTATTTTCTTCTATTCACCCTTTTTTCACCAATCTTTCCCCCCTGCAGGGGCAAACAACACCCCAGAAAGAAGAGTCTCAGCTGGGATGGAAGTGTTAAGAAGAAGGGGATGGGGGAGGTGGGGTGGAGGTTAAGCTGCAATTTCAGACCCGGTGGCTGGTGTCAGTGAGGCTCTGGGGTGTTGTATTTTATTGTGTAGCTACTGTGTCAGTCATTGAGGTACAGCTGCTGTGACTGACTTCCAGTACACGTGTGTTCAGAGGGATTACCGAGTGCTCAATGCGTTATTGAAAAAGGCGGCCGAATAGCAGATCACCGCTCCCTCCTGACTGTTGGGGACATGACAGTTATTTGTCGAGGAGAAAACAAAGAGAATGGGGGAGGGAGAAAAAAAGAAAGAAAAGAAACTGATGCTTTTTTTTCCTCTTGGGCTAGAGTCTGGCAGGTGCTGGTTTGATGAATGAGAAGACTTGGATTTTTTTTTTTTTTTTGCTCCGGAGCGCCAGGGATAGAGAATGGCCCATAGCAATCAATGTAGATCAGCCAAAACTGCTCCCCAAGCAGCAGAGTGATAGAGTGTGGAGCAGAAGGGGGATAGAGATTGTTTCTGTGTGTTGTGTGTGCCCGCGTTGCTTTGCAAAAGAAAGGAAGAGGCAACATGGGGCAGTGGGTGAGGGAAGAGAGAAATGATTAGGAAAGAGGAAATAAGCAACCTGTCATTTAATCTCCTCACCTGCTGTGCGACCATTTTTTAAAGAACCATACGCTACAAGTAACCCCAACGCTCCCCCCCCCCCGGTGCCTTGAGGTTTGAGAATTCTGATGTGTTGACAAGTCTTTATCACACATGCTCTTCTCCACACACACTTTACTGATGATCGTGTCCGCTCCGTTTCTATTTGTTCCCCTCATTGTCTTTCTAAGCCTGCTCCGAACCCCTCTCTGTATTCATACAAGCTCACCAAGTCTTTAAAACAAATCTGTCGTCTCTGGAGGTAATGGCAGCTGGGACGTGGAGGTCTGAGCTGAGACGTGTGGGGCTGGCAATTAGAAAACAATGTGTTCGGGGGATGAGGACCAGGATTTGTGCTGCGGGGTGGAGGGACGGGCACCGGATGATGGCAGCTGTCATGTTTTTGCGGCAAAGACAGAAGCGAGTCCCTCTTTTGTCATACAGTACATCTCGGGAGCTTCTGTGTACTTTAATGAGGAACAAAGCCTACAAGCATATTAAACATTGTGACATAGTGTAACTGCTCTTTCGGTGACGGCACAAGACTGCTGTTGTGCGCAGATGCTCGTAGTACTAAATGACTGCCTTGCCTTGACCTGCAACAGTTGCTGAAGACTGGAGAAGCAAACAAGACCACCACAGATTTTACCATACAGTTTATACTGTTGCATCCCCTTATATCTGTGGGTGTATTAGACCTTTGAGGCTAATGTTACTAATGCAAAATTATCTTAGATTTATACTGTATTTAACTGACTGTTCGCTGAGCCCATACCCGCTTAGTTACTGTTCCTAAACCTGTCAAGCTTTCTGTTGTTCCACAGGACATGAATCTGTTCCATGCTTCTTGTGGACAGCGCACACGTCTTGCACGGCTAGGCGCTCAGACCCTCTGCACACAGTCGCCCAGACTGCAATTGTGAAATATCGCCGTCCGCACCTTGCTGACCACAAGAAGCATGAAACAGGTTTTATGCAGTTTTCAGACAAAGGTGGACGAAAGCAGGCTGCTCAATTCTAGCCGGTGACCGTCTAACTGTTTAACACTTTTGTTCTTGTGTTCTTGTGTTTTTGGTTTTGGAAAAGCTAAAAAAAAAAAGACAACACACTCCAAATGTTTTAGATATTGCTCCTACAAACTTCAACATGAGGAGAAATACAAAGATTGACAGGCCTGCCATGTGTAGTTACAGTCGCTAAGCTATGATTGGACATTTGCTGTTCGGGCAGGGGTTTAGCAAACTGTCAATTTTAGCCTAATTTCCACGGCATGGTACGGCACGGCTCGCCTCGCTTGGAACCGTTTTTATTTGGTTTTCCATTGTCAAACGTGGTGGATAGTACCTGGTACTTTATTTGGTACCACCGCGGTCGAAGTTACAAGCGAGGAGTTAAAATACTGCAGACCACTGATTGGTCAGAGAGAATTGCGACTAAACCCCCCGCCATTTTTAAATAGCCAAGCTACCACCAATATCAACCATTTTATTCATTTTAGTCATTTATCAAATAAAAGTGACAATTGTTAACTTCTCAAATCAAAGAATTTACTTCTGTTATTTAAAAACGTCACCTTGGGGAATTGTCTGTGCAATTATGATGGTAATTCTTCAGTACATTAGATAGATTTTTGGAATTAACTGATCAATCACGAAATCAATGAACAGATTATCAGCAATAACAGAAATTGTTACTTGCTGCTTTCAAATGAATGCAACATTTCTGACTGTACTCATAGATTCTGCTCAGGTGTTTTCTGGACATTTCCCAGTGGCTCGGCTGGAATTTGTTGAAGACAATTGTTTAATTTATTCAGCAGTTCCTAATGAATTAGCATGCAGGTTGTGCGTTTGCCTCTTCTTGCTCCACCATCCACCTCCATCGCTTGGTCTGTCAGAGAAAAAGTGTGTGAGCGGGACCGTCCCTCTGCACCTGTCGACACTGATGCGCAGATGGAGAGATAATTGCGAAGGGATGATTGTTAAGGAGATAATTGGAGTTTCCATACCCCCTGACAGGAGCTAGTCTGGGCTGGGCTTCTGACCCGCTGCCCAGGTAAGCATTTATTCAGCAGGCGGCAGGGCTCTGCAGCAACCCAGATTGGAAACGTGTCGAGAAACAGCGAGGAGGAGATATACAATGGCCTAGCGTGAAAGGGTTAGAGAGTGAGACACAGGAAGAGAGAGATGTGTTCGGAGCTGAGGGGAGTGCTCTCACACCCTCGATTACCCATTTAATGAGGCGATGCGGTGCCATTGTTTTATTACTTAGAGGAAATAGGAGAAATCTAGATTTCGCCGTGTGGTCCCTGTGTTTCCCACTGCTAGGCTGGCATCTGTTCCCTTTGTTCGCAGCGGTCTCCCTATCATCTCCTCTCACAGACGCTAATGCTTCTGTTTCTTCTCCTCTCCAGAAACCAGCTTTGCCTTCTGTCCGCCCTCACCTACATTTTCAAGACACGCTTGCTTTTTGGCTCATCCTTATTAACCTTCCATTACCCCCGTTTCGGCTAATGTAATCTCTCATGAGTATCCAACGCTTCCCGACATTAATCTAAGATCTGTTTGGCTGGTCAACTGCTCTGATCACTGCTATTCCCAGTGGTGGAAGCTTAGGAGTTTAGAGTCTTCCTTTCTGCCAATTTTCTTAATTTTTTCTTCTTTCTATCTTCACTTCACCTCCTTTGTCTGTCTTTTCCTCCCTTTTCTCTATTATTGTCTCTCTTTCTTGCCTCGCACACCAGTAATAGCAGTGACATAAACACAATTTTATTGCTCTTGCACAGGCAGTAAATCTCCCTTAAGCTTGAGGAGCTAAAGCTGTTTATAACAGGGAATAGCGAGCGCACCTCTCTGGAGCGCAGCACTCCATGGGGCATATGGATACTCTAGAGAGGGAGAAAGGCAGTGAAGCAAAGCCCACCCCCTCCTAAAAACCTCTAAAACCTATTTTGCATTTCTTGACTCGATATTACCGCGTTTGCATGGATGAAGTAATCTCTTTGCAGTACATTGACACATTATCACAGAATGAATCATTTTCTCCAGGAGAGATTTCAAATCGTTTGTAGGAGATTCTGGAGAAAATTGTCCTCGCAGTGAAACCCTCCTACTCAGTCATGTCTGGAGACACTCATGCAGATCCACGGTGGTGCTGCGTTGCAGTCCCTTGGGTACTTGTCCTCTGAATACGAGATCTATTGCACTGTGTAGGGCTGAATGATTAATCACATTCAATTTGCCATTGCAATGTAATAAAACCGAATTTTCAAATTGCTAAAGCTGCAATTAAGAAAAAAACATTTTGTTTTTTTAATGCTACAAAATCAAACCAACCAGAGGGTCAGAATGCTGTCCTGCGCTCCACGTATCCACAGATATGATGCGTTACAATACAGTACGTTATGATACAGTATGTTACGATACGATACAATGCAGTACGTTACGATATGATACGATACAATACGATACAGTACATTACGATACGATACAATGCAGTACGTTACGATATGATACGATACAGTTATGATACAATACGATGTGATATGATGCGATATGATGCGATACGTTACAAGACAGTACATTACAATATGGTGCTATGTGATGCGATATGATGCGATGTGATACGATGCGATGTGATGCGATACAATACAACTTTATTGTCAGTTTACACTGAAATTCATTTTGCATCCTTCGGCACTTCCTTTAAAAGATGTACACACATGTTGAACCTACAGTTTCAGATATGACACTTTCCATAGACATACGAAACACATGAAATATTTAGATCCTCTAGATTCAGATTTCAGTTAATTGGTTTAGCAAGCTTTAATGCAATATCACACGTTTACATATTAAATTTTGATAAGAGCAGCATAGCTCCTTTGGGGAACAGCTCAATGCGTAGCGAGTGTGTGGTCGAGCGAGAGAGAGAGACAGCACTGAGAGCAGTCCTGTGGCCTCAATCGGAGCAGAGGACAAATTAGCAAGAACGTTTTCAAGTGGTAGTAAATGTACAGTGTAGGTGTCAGTTTGTCTATGAACAGCATTTATTTATGGACAAACTCATCAAGACCCAATTAAAGTCCCAGTGTCTTTTTTTCCCAACTGCTGGGTGAAGTCAATGTCAGCAAAACAAAGTCTGCCCTGTGCTTCCCGACAGTCTGGAATGGTTAACAACTTGTTTGCAACGAGCCAATGTGCACTTTATTTTGTGTGACTGATTAAGGTTCATATTTATTTTTCATATATTAATGTTCCAGGCCTGTTGTTCTGCAGTGCTTTGTTGTTCTTTATTTATTTTAGATATTATTTAAGTGAAGTCAGGTAAAACTTAATATTCTACAGTGATTGAATGTTTGTACAATTCAATAGCAAAATGAAGATATGTTCTTATCAATTCATGCATCAAGTAATCTATCATCTAATTTCATCACACGCAGGCCTGGCCTAAATGAAAGAGCCCTTTATATATTGACTGCATCCACCAATGTTGTGTTGGTCATTTTGTAGAATGATTTATTGTTTGTGTATATTGAATAATACAGAAGATTAAAAACAATGCATACTGAATTGCGATCGCAATATTGGTCTAAAATAATGCAATTAGATTATTTTCCCATATCGTCAGCCCTAACAGCAGCTGTTTTGGAGAAGGCCACCCATCACCTGAGTGAAACTAGCGAGATGGGTTTTTGTAGTTGGGGGGGGGGGGTGAACACATGCATATGTGCCAGTGCTTTAATCGGATATCGACTTATTTTGCCCTGCCTCTCATTAACGTAGCTGATTAGCTCTCTGGAAGATGGATGGGGCCAGAGGGACAAAAACATGCTCTCTGTTTTTATTACACACATCATGTGACAGTTATTAGCCATGGGTGGCTGAGTGGAGGATCATTGTGTGCGTCTTCCAGTGTCTGGTGTCAGATGTGTTTATCCCCCCCCTCCCCTTCTGAAAGTGCTCTGTGGTTGATTGACTGACCCTTCACCCTTGTAGAGGTGGTGTATATTACGACCTGATGTGACAGCAAACTCCACGCTCCTGTCATCCCTCTCATCTTTCAAACGGATACCTTAAACTAAATATGGAAAAGATAGTATAGTGTGCCTTGTGAATATATAGTAGTAGTAAAGGGACTGTATATCAGGCAAAATGAATGGCTTTATTAGAAAGCTGACAGTATACAGATGACAGGAAATGAGGGGAGAGGGAGATGGGAATGAAATGCAACAAAAGGGCCCGACCAGACACAATCCAGGGATCTTCCGGTTCATATTCAGCACCATAACGCTCGGGCCCACACCGGTTAATATATTGTTAATATAAGCACCTACAGTATCAGACTTTATGCTGAAAGCCATTTGTGCTGAAAGATTTGTGATAAAACACATCACAGTGCACTTTATTAGAATATAATAAAAAAATATAGTAAAAAAATAAATGTATTCACCTCTGAAAACACAGCTGGTTTGATTAATATTGAAGAAGTTGATTAATCGATTAGTTATATCTGATAATAATAATAATAATTTTGAGGCTGCACTTCTTTGAGCTAAATAATAATACAAGGATAATGCTAACATTTTAATGAAAGGGGACATATGATGCTCGTTTTCAGGTTCATACTTGAACTAGAACATGTTTACAGGCTTTAATGTTCAAAAAACACGTTATTTTTCTCACACTGTCTGTCTGAATATACCTGTTTTCACCCTCTGTTTTAGCGGCTGTCTCTTTAAGGCCTCATCTCGAAAAAGCCCAGTCTGCTCTGATTGGCTTGTGAGAAAAAATATGGCGCACCTTTGCAAAGATAGTGTGACAGTGTGACATAGGAAGAGGAGCCAAATCTGAATGACTTGTTGAATCCTATGTTTTCTGATCAACAAAAAACAGTTTGTGGGGGAATGTCATTAGTTTTGCAGGTATTTGGTGAAGATAAGCGAAAACTTTGACCCGCTGGTGGTGCTACAGAAAAAGTCAGACGATCACAAAAAGCTGGGCACTATAATTCTCTCTATAAAATTTCATGGCAATCTGTCTGATAGTTGTTGAGATTCAGTCTGGACCAGAGTGTTGCCATAGCATGACTAAATGCTATAAATTTCAGCCTCTCAGATGTGAGGATTTGCTGTTTTCTTCTATTTTATATCAAGATGATTATATCTTCCAAGGCAGAATTTGAAGTTGTTGCCTCGGGCTGTGGGAAAAGACATTTTATTGACTAAATGATTAATTGAATGATCAAAAAATCAGATTACCTGATGATGGAAAATAAGGGATAGTTGCAGCCTTATAATATAGTGTCCTTGCTTATCCTTGTTGTGTCCTATTTTGCTACCAGTTTTGACTGAAAAAGAAAAGTCCTCCCCAGGCATCGGTCTGAAATCTGCAGACTTGTGGTGTAAAGGTGACTTTGGATGGACAACATAGACCTGGGTGTAGTCGTAGGATTGAGACTAACTGAATGAAGGTGGAGTGTGAATCTGGGAGTCAATCTGGCAGGGTTATGCTGAGGTGCAGGAAAGCTGGGCTGGATTCAGCTGCTCACTCTTCCATTTCAGGGTTGTTGTTCATCGATTTCCAGAGGGAAAAAAAAAACAACACAATTTATTTTGAGTGTGACAAAATACAGGTAATGGTATACAGTTGATCAGTGGATAAGATAAGCGACTTAATTGGATGTGCTATTTTGTGGAGTCCCCTGACATGTCAGTCCTCAGTAGTGAGGCTCTTCTTTTTTTATTTTTTATTTTTTAAAGGACCTTTATGGATGGCTGAACAAAAACCCGCCAATCAGTGCTTTCCCTCCAGCTGAACCCAGTGCTGTGAAATTCCTTCTGTACTGCTGACCTTAATGTTGCACAGGATAATGGCATGCAAGTCCCAGGGGAGGAAAATAGTAGAAGCCCTGTGTTCCTACTGTGTGTGTTTGTGGAGGCGTATAATGTATATAACATCCATAACAGAATTTGTGGTTTGCATGCGGTCACAGTAAGCCCATGAGTCCAGAGTACATGTGTTTACTGAGACAACACGCTCGAAAGACGTCCCTCATATTGATTCTCGCAAACCTGGTTGTGACTTCCCCCCAAAATACATTTGAAAAATTGTTTTGTGACTGCACCCGGTACAATTCAATTCAACTATATTGATTTTTTTTGACATATCAAGCAATGCAGAGCTATTGAAAAAAGAATCACACACACACAAAGTTGCTGCTGTGCAATACCACAGTCCTATACAGGGGTTAGTGCGTAGCTCCAGTGCAGCTGAGAGGCAGGTACCATGCACAAGGGCACCTTGACACCTTTGACTGACGCCGTTTGCCATCAAAAATTAACCTGGATTTACATAGTGCCCATCCACATGGTCTCGCTTTGATAGCAGGATAATTTCCCTGGCAATGACCACCTGATGTCGGCTGTTATCAGCCCATTAAAAGGCTGTTATCAGTTGTTTTCACTGTCGTTATAATGCTTCAGACAGGGAAAATTGCACCTAGCAGTAGGCCAGAAGGAGCATATCCAACATTATGAAACGGCTGCAGTTTCGTTAGGTTTCACTTTCAGTTTGGTTAGGTTTAAGCACCAAAACTGTGGTTAGATTCAGGAAAATATTATGGTTTGGGTTAAAATATGTATGTTTGTTACATTACGTAATGTGGCGTAAATTAAGTATGTTAGAGTAGCTAAACCCCAAAACCACTTTTTCCAGCTGAAAACAAAAATATTTAGTAGTGTTGTTGATGAATTCAGGTCCAGATCTTGACATTTTAGTGCAAAGTATTTGAATTCTAGATATTGTGTTTTAAATGTGCATATTGACTGCCCTTGGCTGACCTGGTGGCAGATGAAGTATATGGAGGCAGCTTTTGTCAGCTTTTGCCCAGCTCAATTTTTTTGTGGGGCGTCACGCCCGTCACCGTCAGTTTGTAGCGTCATGCCGCCGCCTTCCATTGAAAATGACTTGTAGAATGTTGCCACGTCACCGGTAATGTGAACGCAGCATTACATCACTCTACATCCATTTTTGGGGAGAGGCATTTCAGCCAAAACTCTGTTTGGTTACTCTTGAACTTACATACAGTTAAGTCAATATTGACTTTTGGTTTCACATGGGACACGTGTCCCCCGTTTTTATTTAACCCATCCATCCACACCGACCCTGACTTTGTCGCTCTTCATACTGCATCACCTGACTTTCTCTTTTAATATTAATTACTACGACTACTAGAGGTCGCTTTCTTCTTGTATTCATATTGGTGATCAACAATGTGAACCTACTAGTAGGTGTAGCAGGCCCCTTCTAACCCATATCTATGAGGCTGACAACCACTGATAACACCCACTCAATAGAGTGATTCTTTATTTTATATATTCTGTTTCTTTTATTTCTGAGAATCTGTCAAATGAGGTTCAGACTGCAAACTAAGCCAGTCATACGTTTTTAGAATCTGTCATTATTTCAATTTAATGTATTTTTTAAAATATTTTTACAGCTGCATTATTAATGTAGTTACAGAATCAAAGTCAGACTTTTATTTTTAAGAGTGAACCAGTAATGGTTCAGTCGTATTATGTAATTTTGTACCAGGCTATAAACATTCACGGGCATTATGAAGGATGCAACGTTGCCTACCAGCCCCCTAGCATCACCCTCCCTTCATCCACAACTTCAAATGCAGGAACAACTGTCACTAACACGCCCTCTTTGTGCAGCCGGCACAGACACGTCTGTCATTTGATATTTGGCTCATGCTAAGCAGAGGAACAGCTGCAGGGCACAGGAAACAGAGAACAGGGAAGACAGTAGCTGCGTGAGTTGTTTCTGACAGCTCCTCCTGTTGTGCGAGTATCAGTCCCTTTAGGATTTGAGTTTTTTTCTCCTTTCCTGTGGCTCAAAACTCTTTGACCACACCAAAATGCAAATCAACTTATTGTTCATTCACAGGGAAAAGTTTAGAAAGGGTGAACATTTAAAATCAGCAGACAGCTCCAGTGAGCCTTTCTGCATCATCTGTATGCTGAAGTGTTTTGTTGACTTTCGGAAATGATTACGCCGGTTTGTTTTGAGCGTAAATAAAAATGTGATGCGGTGGAAATGCTCTGCAAATCGTCCATTATTTCAGAAATTATCCGAGGATTTTGCAAAGCCAAGTCAGTTTTGCAATTTTGCTAATTCCTTGAGGGGAAACCTAATTATGACAAAATGTCCAAACACTCACAATTCCCACTTCATCGTCCAAAAGTCCTTTAGCAGCTCTGAGCTACAGTACTGTAATCCCTGCCAGAGAAACAGGCCGTTGCCTGGGCAACCTCAGTTCTGCCGCCATGGCAGCTGTAACTGTGGCGATGAGACACGGCGTGCCAGGGTGGACAGGTGTTGCTGGGGTCTTCAAGATCACTTTAGGTCTCTCAGCTCTGCCTCCGATGTCGTTACACATGTGGAGCAGCGCTAACAAGCCCCTCGCACATACACACACACACACACACACACACACACACCTAATGCGGCGCTCCTCTATACCGCTATCAGAACAAGACTGCTGAGTTACACTAATGTTCTGTGTCATGCTTGTGTCGAATTAGACGGGCACATGGTTCTGTTGCCAGCTCGGAGCAGGAGGTCCGTGCCACATGGCTGCCTTTTTTTTTAGTTTTTTTTTTATCAGACACACATTTGTAGGTATGAGAAATGACTCATATTCAGTGAAACATGGTAACCTGCTGCAGGGCAGAGTAATGGGACACTGCACAAAAAGTCAAACAAGCTCTCATTACCTTTCATCCAGGCAGAACATGGAGGCCACTGCTGAAATTGGTCCTAGAAAATTGTATGGGGAAATATAATGTGTGCTAGTGGAAGGCAATAGCAGAGAGAGTGTCGATTTAATAGCAACAGCGTGTGCAGACCATGAAGGAGAGATAGTTCTGTTACTGAGTCAGTGTGGCGAGGCTCAAAATGTCTATTTCAGGGCTTGCTTTAAGTAGGGTGAGTCACCAGGCTTTTGGAGCACTAGAGACTGCATGTGTGTGTGTGTGTTCATTCGTGTTTTTTTTTTATGTGATACCGCCGAATTTCTAACTCGCCCTCCATCTCCGTCACACACACACACACACACACACGTGCCTGCCCGGCGGGTGCAGGTCTGTGACGGGTTAGGCGTTTTGGGTACGGGCCATCCTCTCTCTGTCTTGCCCTCAGCTCCTAGCAGCGAGAGCTGGCCCTCGCGCGGGGACAGGCAGCGGCTTCAATCTGTTTGGTAAATACTGAGATAAGTAAGGCCCACCCATCGCCATGGCAGAAAATAGCCCAGGCCCAGACCTGCGAGTGCAAAGATAGCACGCTACGCCGAATGCATGGGGAGGACATACCTTTCAAATCAGAAGGCTGTGAACATAAATTAGCTATTTTAAGATATTAGGGGGTGTGGAGGAAGTCAGAGTGACAAACTGACAATGGGAGAAAGAGAAAAGGAGAGACGGAGGGAGAAAAGCAAATGAGAGATGCAAACCGCCTCCTGCTGCCACTAAAATGTCAATGGAACCCTGGGGATGCATTGATTAGCCTCTCTGCTCCTAATGTGCCGTCACCCTCTGCACCTCTCACTGAAGGCAAACACACGGACTGCTGGGATACAGACGGACAAAGCAGCTCTGCATAATGATTTTCAACTGAAAATCCAAAAGCACGCTGTGATGACGCAGGTTTTAATTGAAAGGGTTAACAATTTGTGACCAATGACAGATATTTCTGTTTCTCTCTTCAGTTTTGTTTTCCTTTTTTAAGATCAGCTTCTTTTTTTTATACATTTGGGTATTTAGTTGATGGATGACAATGAAAACGACAACACGATTAAAAAATGTCCACGCTACCTAGAATTTAATTTAGTTCAGTTCAGTGCATTTAATAATTAATTCAATACAAGGCTGCAACTAACGACTATTTCCATTATAGATGAACTGATCAGTTGTTTGGTCTATAAAGCATTAAACTATTGTGAAACTGAGTCCAAAGTGATATCTTCAAATAGATTTTTCTCTTTGACCAAAAGTCCAAAAGTCCAAAATGTTCAGTTCACTGTGATGTGAGATGAAGAAAAGCAAATGTTCCAATTGGAGAAGCTGGAATCGACCGTCTCATCGATTATTTGACTAATCATTTTAGCTTTAATTCAATATGTCTCTCCCACATGAGGAAACCTAGAGGACCTAATTGAATATACAATCATTACAAGACCACACAGGGCTGAGCGATTAATCAAATGTTATTTTCAATTGTGATTTTGGCTTCCAACGATTATGGAAACAAGGTCATTTAGACAATTATTTTGCCGCTTTCAGCCATTTTTACTGAGTTACTGTAATGTGTAATGTGTTCATTACTACAACATATTTCACCTAATTTGTTTATTATTTTTATATAATTTATTTAAATGTACATACAGTACATATTATTTATTAGATTTATTTGTCATTTCTTTTACATTTAATTTTCTATTTGTTTTTCAGTTGAATTATATTTAAAGTTCAAGTAAATCAACTGTTTAAATTTATTTTAAAGTTAAATAAATAAAGTCAATAAGTAATCGTATTGAATAATCATGTTCTCAATATTGACCAACATAATTGTAATTATGATTTTTTTCCATAAGACTAGGCAGACTACATAGAATGTATGTCATGTAACAATGGGAGAGAAGACAGTACAGATAATCACATGAACATTGCACTGTGCAAAGTGTTTATGACGTTAAATCTACTGTATGAAGCTCACATGTTGTGCTGAAAATCCTACAATTCTTATAAACATTTTCACTTTGGTTTACTGTAACTGCCCAGGCCTTTACTTTCAGTTGTGGCAGAGTTTTTCCTCAGTTTAATACAAATATTCCACAATCCTCTAACGTTCTCCCTGTTTTCTCTTTTCTCTCCGGCAGTTTGCTCCCAGTTCTCTAAAGGTGTGTATGCCATCATCGGCCTGTATGACAGGAAGACAGTCAACATGCTCATGTCCTTCTGCGGAGCGCTGCACGTCTGCTTCGTCACGCCGTCCTTCCCCATCGAGACGGCCAACCAGTTTGTCATCCAGCTGAGGCCCGAGCTCCAGGACGCGCTGGTGGGAGTGATCGACCACTACGGATGGACCAAGTTTGTCTACATGTACAGTTCTGACTCAGGTAGGAAACTCAGAACTCATTCTTTTAATTTCACATCATACTATATATCTGGCATCATCATTTTTAGTGGACACTACATGTAGGCTGTGGTAGAGGAAGTATCCAGATCCTTTACTAAAGTAAAAGTACTAATACCACAGTGTAAAAGTTTTGCATTGAAATTGTTACTTAAGTAAAAGTATGTAAGTATAATCAGGAAAAAAAAGTACTTAAAGTATTTCAAGTAAAAGTATACAATGCAGGAAATCCTCTAAATGATTAAAAATTAAATTATTAAAAAGAAAAGCAGCAAATCTTCACATGAAGCATGAAATGTTTTAGCATGAAAAATGACTTAAATTATCAAGAGTTGCCAATTAATTATCTGCAAATTGAATAATTATTTCAGCTGTAGCTAAATAAACATTTGGGTAGTTTAATCTACATCAAAACATATATAGTATATACAGTATTTTACATGTTTTTGATATGTTTTGTATGCAATAATGTTAATTATTGTAATTATAGTAACTTTTAAGATTGTAGTGGAGTAAAAAGTACAATATTTCCCTCTGAATTGTAGTAGAAGTACAAAGTGGCAGGGAAAGAAAATACTCAAGTAAAGTACAAATTCCTCATATTTGTACTTAAGTAGCCTACAGTACTTGACTAAATGTACTTAATTGCATTCCACCATTGCATGTAGGTAATTTTCTAAAATATTGAATGTGACGGTTTTCAATTGATTATCAATTATAAACAGATACATATGTTATCACCCTCTTGAATACCTACATTTTTCACCCTGGGATTTCTTCTAAAAAAAAGCATTTCAAGTACATGCACATGAAGACAGTCGGAGGCAAAACCAGTCATTACACCAACCACCATTAGTCGTCTTCATATTGCCATGGCGACAGCAATGGGGTCAATCATAGCCATTGTGCAGCAATGAACAGCCATCAGAACGTTTATTTCAGTCCACCGTCTTTGTGCAGAAGGAGAACACGGAGAAGAAACATTGACCCGCACTGAATAGCAGATAAATCACACAATGGGACAAAAGATTTTCATTGAGCAGACCTCAGCAGTAACCAGTGCTGCAAGAGTCCCTTTGTAAATAGCATGCCAAAAAAAACAAACACAAAAAGTGCTGTAGCATACAATTTAAACATCTTAATAACATTCCTGCAGAAATAAGTGAGCCTCCTCCTCTTCCTCCCCTCTCTAGCCAATCACCTATACCCCTTCCCATAATGCCGTGCCATCTGTCCCAGGTGTTGTGGGTTCTGGAGCATGACTATGAAGGGTGTATTTTGTGTGTGTGTGCCAAAAAGCAAGCATGCCATATATGTGTGCGCATTTTGCACATTGCAAATTATTGCAACTTTCATCTGCTCATGTTTTTGACTTGAGACATAAGCAGGCTCAAGTCAGCTTTAAAAGACAGATGCCATCTTGTCACTCTGTAAAGCACACTATCAAGCAGTGACAGGGGAGATTTCACAGTGCTCGCTAGCCCTATTGATTCCTGAAGGCCGTAGCACCACACATGTCCCACTGATTTTTTTATCTTCTGTGATCCCTTCATTACCAACTCACAAACTGTTGTGTAGTGTGTGTGTGTGTGTGTGTGTGTGTGTGTGTGTGTGTGTGTGTGTGATATTGCCTATAAAGAGGTCAATAGCTCTCTAA
>JAOVVB010026208.1:0-15838 GCA_028570985.1 Heterobranchus longifilis | reverse complement strand
TGCATAGAAAGTGCTGTCTTTCTTAACGCTGTCATGCAAAAGGAGTGAAAAATCGATTCCTGAGCAACCGATGTCAGTACCTTCACTGTAGACAGCGCCTTGTAACGTCGGACGTACTGTAAGAGGCAGCGACTTAAGAAGACTCCTAAGGGACAGTTCGGAGAACACACTTAGAAAAGTAAACAACTTACATAAGATATATCTCAAGAGTCTTCTTAGTGCACTAAGAGTGTGCGTTATCGGGAGACCGGGCCATGGACATTACCAAATTGCTGTTCAAAAATATTTTCTAGTGTTACAAATACTATTTTCAATATTATTATACTTACAGATTCAGGCTGCTAAAATTTAAGTCTTTTACTCAGGTAAAAAATTATTTTTGAAAAAATTCCTTATATTCTGGATACCACAGGAAGAGCAGTGGATTGCTGCGGTCTGTTCAGATACATTTCTCTAACACTACAGCCACTTAAACATTTGCAGGCTTGGAGCATGTCTGGAAGAAATTGTGGGAAATTATGTCTTTATTAGAACGTATTGTAAGCTGAGAAAATATTAAACATTCAGTCATAAATGTATAATCAAAAATAGGTTTGGTCTTACATGATAAGTGTAGACAGAAATCACTGAACACAAACATTATCTCATTGCGTCACTTCTTGGTAAAAAACATATTCTGTATGTTGTATTTTAGTTCTTTATTGGAAATTACATTTGTACAGAATGTAAAGTAAGTTTGCCATTTACCAGTTTAATTTCAATAAATTCATTAATTTGTACACATTTGTAAAAGGTTAGCCATGTTGATCAACTAGAGACACCTAAAATATTTTTAAAATAATTTTCTGGATTTTTTTTAAATAAAGAAGCTAAACTTCGAAATAAAACATTTATCTATTACAAAGCAATTTTGTAATTGACTTTAGTTGTTACAACCTACATATCTACATATCGTCGTTTCAGAGATCCAACCTACTAAACCTCCCCTCCATCCACCCGTATGTGAAGAGTAGGATGAAGTATATAAAAAAGTACTAAACACTCTTTAGTGTAGATGGCACTGTTTGTCAGAGAACCCCAGCCCTTCAACCTCAAAGCATTTTTAGCCATTCTTTGCATTATGTTTTAATAAATATACTGTATATGAGGCAGGATTGTGCAATATAGAGTGACATTTTTTCAGCACAATATATACTTCAATATAAAAAACTAAATTTTATTTCATTTTAACTAACTATACACACATGACTAAGCAACAAATTTTAAAAAGGATCATATCAGAACATATCAGAAAACCCAAATGCACAGTTTACAATTACTGTATACTTCATGTTTTTTAGGGAAACAAAAAATGTTAGTCGCACACGAGACAAATATGAACTATCTCTGAGATTTAGAGGTAATAAGCCATAGTTGAGACACATTTGAGAAGATGCAGAAAACGCCTAAATCTCATTCAAGTCTCAAAGACGGCTCATTTCTGTCTAGGAGACAAAAAAGAGATTAACATGAGATCTCATCTTGGAGTTTCTTTGCTATGGGATCCGATCCGCAGAGAAATTGGCACAGGTTTTACACTGGATGCCCTTTCTGACACAACCCCTTTCATTTCATTGGGGCTTGGGTCCGGCACTGCATGCATCAACCCACCCAACTTCGGGGCTTTTGGTGAATTCTTGTTTAGGCTTTGTATAATAGGAAAGTTTTGAATTAACATGCCCAAATCAACAACCTAGGGCCTTAGCTGCCTGAGTCACCTTTAAAATCTCTAGTCTAAAATTGGCTCAGGTGGCTAAGCAAGACAACTTGGCACAGGTTTTACACTGGATGCCCAGCACTGCATGGAGTTGGAAATCAAACCCAGGCTCTCCGCATGCCAGTTGAGAAAGGTACCGCTGAGCCATCAATGCTCTTACCAAATGCAGCACTTCTAAATACTTCCACATATAGACTGAATGCAAATAGAACACTAAGATACTGAACAGCATCACACTAAATTTAGGTCAAAATGTATTAGTAAATTTACATAATGTATTAGGCCCGGTGATTAATAAAATGTCTTAGAATCAGACATTTAAAACATAAAGTGAAAATGTGTATTTACTGTAACCTTTGGCCCTCTGTTTCGATATAATATTTTTTATTTAGGCCTAAACAGGGGGCTGCATCAGAAAGGTTATCCGGTGTAAACAGGCTCATGCCAAGTTGAGTGTGGAACAGATGATACGCTGATGGCGTCCCCTTGACAGGAGGAGTCGGTAGACAAAAAAAAATAAAATAAAGCTTAAGCAGGTTTTACATCTTTAATTTGTTTCTATAACAAAATCAAAATTTATATCATGAGTCCTGTGACGCTCATTAGTCAGGATATCTATTATTAGACCAAAGAAGTTTTCACATCCAGGAATCCAGTACTTTCTTTGCTTTAAAACATTAAAGAGCATTAATGTCTTGGCACTTCTGCTCGTAGAAGAAATGTGCATTTTGAACAACAACAAAAAAATTTTTTGTGGAGTTTGTGGAAAAACAATAGGGATAAGGCCAGGATGGCCAGATGAACATGCTACACTCATGCATATAAAATAAAAACAAAGAGATTTTCTATGCATAATAAAGCATACTGTAAGAGAATAAGAGGGTGTGGCACTATTTTCTGGCAATTATAATCTATAATGGCACATTCAAACCTTCCAGGATTTACTTAATGGGCATGTCCTCGAGTGTAGAGCGCAGGTCAAAACACAAAATACCTGTAGTCCATGCCAGAGGTGATCAAAGAGCAATTCCACCAAACTCACTGTTTGTCTAAGCCACTGGTAAATATGGACTTATCTCCATGGATACATAAAACCTGAGGACAATCGGAGAAATGGTGCACTTGTATTTACAGACAACCAAATCCTTATTGCATTTCCTTTGTAATTACATAACAGGCTCCTTTCTTCATTTCTGGAATCCGACTTATGTTAAACAGTGCACTACACAACACACACAACTACTTTATGAAAATACACAGAACAGTCAGTTTGATTTTGATGACTTAGAATGCTAATTTTTAATTTCTTGGTCCAATTAAACAGATATAAAACCTTGTGTCCAAATGTTCTATAATAACTTAATAATAATGTGCTAGGGTTTGACAATTTTTCACAATTTGTTAAAAACAAACCTATTGCATATCTGAAATATTGCAACTGCGACTATTAAACATGCCATTTAGTATTGCGTAACTGATCTCGTTAAGATGATGTTTGTCAATATTTATTTTTCACCTTTTATAAAATTAAAAAGGGAGCGAGTTCTAAAGGGGAAATTTCATATTGTGAAACGCATTTTACCATAGGGGATATGTAAATGCAGATAATCCGTTCCAGCCACCCAAAATATTAACTATCACGTATTCTGATCACTATAATCCTATTTAAAAACATTTAAGAAAGGCATGTAAATGAAAAAACATTCATTAAACCTTCTATAATCAAATTAACCTGATTCTTGGCACAGGCTGCTTTAAAAATCAAAACTGAAAGTGTCTTCGAAATACCATTCTTGGGACACCTGGTGTTATATCCACTAAATTTGCAGAAAAAAAAAAAAAAACAAATATGTTAATTCGCTTTGCTTGGCTTTTCACTGACACAAACAAGTTTTGAACAGCTCCCGGGCGTCGCTTGTATGCTGAAATCACATTTCTTGCAAAATTTCAGTTCTTAAAGCGAAGAATTCTTACAGTAAGTTCATATGCCGAGGTACCACTGTACTTAAATTAGTGACAAACGCTACGTAAAATTATAAACCTAAATATATTACCTGTAATAGATTTCAGCTCTTCATGATTAAATATTTGCGCAGATCCATATCACGGTTTTCATTTTTTATGTGATTAACTGTGCAATACTAAATGCTATACTGAAGATCTGTTACAATGCCATGGGTTGAGATTTTGTAAACGTAGCTTCCTTTGCTGCCAAACCTGAATAATTCCTTAGCACCAGCACGCAAACCATGACGCAAACATTACGCTGTTGCCCAGAATAAAAAAAAAACAACTGCCTTATTTCCCCTAAGCAGCCTTCCTTCATAACCCCTTTCTCTTTCAACTTCTAATGGAAACATAATAACTAATGTTAATGATGTAAGAGCTTTCTTGTAAAACTCTTCTTCAGCAAGTAGAAGTCAACACCAGTGGCATCATTGCAATTAGCCTATCACGTTTTTGTTAATAATTTGCATGCCTGCAACATCAAGTGATCTTTTTTGTGTATATCCCTGGTGTATTTACTGTAACGTGCACATCGCCGGAGGCATGCAGGTTTCAGGTGAAGGATCAATTATAACGTTGAACTTGCACACTTCATGCTCGAGCTTGTGTCACAAGTTATTAGTTTGTTTTATTAGTCACATGAATTTGACTTTCACATCAAGGTGTAATGAGGTTTCCAAGAAACAGTCAAACTATTAGTGCGCACATGTTAATGTGTTGCTACGTGATGGCCTCAAATCATTTAACTCAGTTGTTTTTTTTAATTTGTTTTTTTGTTGATACTGTGTAAAATCCAACTTAAAAATACGTGTGCAATGAATGTTAAACATATACATAAACATACAACCCACTAAGACTGGTTAAGCAATGGAATAAAACATTTTCTCGGACTAACAATGCAGCCTGGGATTACAATAAAATTCCCTTAGCCATCCAACCATTGTTGCTGATCCAGAAGGCAGATTCAAGGCCTGTTTATAATCTTCCCAAACATTATATTGCTGCATTCCCACCACTGCCTTCCTGTTGCCACCTGAGTCACTTTGAAAACCTTCACACTTCCCAACGAAACAAAAACAGGTCTACCCTGTGCCTCGTGAGCCCACAAGACTCATCATCACTCATTAAGCTGCATAACTGAACTTTACCACTGCAAGCCAAACAGATATTGCTGACACGGTGGTGGGTGCACTGAACCAGCTAATATTTCCCAACCATTTTAGTACTTTGTTGTTTTTTTACTTACTTGCAGTATCTAATTAGTTAC
The DNA here is from genome assembly GCA_028570985.1 of Heterobranchus longifilis. Lineage (NCBI taxonomy): Eukaryota > Metazoa > Chordata > Actinopteri > Siluriformes > Clariidae > Heterobranchus > Heterobranchus longifilis. The sequence goes on along the minus strand of JAOVVB010026208.1, from coordinate 10,808 downwards.
TGCGTTATGGTGTTTTACTTGTTGTGCAGCTGTTCCGGTTGTGGAAAGAGATGAGAGGGCATATTGTACTCAATGAAGGACACCCGTGCAAAATAAAATACTTTTGTTCGGCCACCTGTTTCTCACAAGTCCGATACTGGCAGCAGTCACACCTGCTACTATTTTGTTGAGCGGCCTTTTGCTTCTGCTTATCCAATGTCACAACATTTATTTCTAAAGGTCAGAGTCACACTCATTTCTTTCCAAGATCTTGTATTGATGTTGGGAGAGTGGGACTGCTGTGTAAAATGTGGGACTGCTAGATAAAAATGTAAGTCGCTCTAGATGAGGGCGTCTGGCAAATTCCTAAATGTAATGTGATAAATAATGTAGAAACCTCAAAATGGCTAATAAACACTCTACAAGCCTTAAAGAACGAAACATCGACTGGTGCGCTGTTGTAAGTGGCAACAACAGCATAATATGACGTAGCTCATTTAATGTATTACTTCCTGTTGCAAAACATGGTCATACTTTGACAAAACCTGCTGATCATTTGCAGACTTCCAATGCAGTTCCAATGTTGATCACGCAATGTGGGTCAAAGCTCTCTGAATAGGCGTGTCTGCCAAATGTCATAAATGTAAGTGTACGAGACATTAAATGTGAAATTGGCCTGGCTTTCTTATCTGACGCTTATCAATCTGACACTTTCTCATTGCATGAACTTACAGATGTTTTTCTAGCCTGCCTTTGATTATTAAAGAGAAAGAGCATATGACAGGTGACAAGGTCACTCTGGTTCACCACATTTATGATCACAATATTATGTTATGACATGTATAATAGGCTATTACCAGCAGAATTAAGAGTGCAGTTATAAAGTACAATCTGATATTGTTGGCAAACACCACAGGCAGTTCAGTACATTGGTTGGATGATAGCCAGTGAGTTGTCAGCACCCAAGTCCTTCTCCTTTTACCAATAAAGGGTATAATATGAGATGTAGAGTATGGGAAACATGAGAGGAACTTGAAATTTAGATAAGGCCTCTATCCTACCAGCTTAACAGCTATTGTTGAAATAACGGTTATTGCTGTGATGCGAACCCAAACCCTAGTGGTGATGCTTAGGGGTTAAACAGCAACAAATAGATATTTAGTGTAGAATGCACTAAACACTACAGCAGACTGTGTATTACTTTGAATTTATTGTACTATATTCTATTTTAACACCTTTGAACATGCCCCCCTCTAACTGAGGTACATCTGCTTTTACTAAAAAAAGCAAGATGCATGCTATTATTTGGCACGTTATTTGACAGCTATCCTGTATACAACAATCCCAGGAGACACAGGGCACACATATGCTCATTTACACACTACAGACAATCTGGGAAGGCCTATTAGCCTACAGTAATCTGCATGTCTTTGAACTGGGAGAGGAAACCGGAGTACCCAGAGGAAACCCACCAAGCACGGGGAGAACATATAAATTCCATGCACACAGGCCTGAGGCAGGAATCGAACATGGAGCCCGGGGATGCAAAGCGACAGTGCTAACCTCTAAGCCACTGTGCCGTCTGTTTGGCAAGTCAAATAAAAGAAATTAATTCCCCTGAAGCAGAACTGAAACACAAGGGACTTTCAAGAAAGACGTAAAAGACTTTAAAAGCAAAGAAATACAGTAAAAAGTTCAACAGAAAAATGCATTAAACACCAGTTTCAGACATTTAATTTTCAGCAAATTATTCTTTTTTGACACACAAGGTTGTTTATAAGAAAACATTACCTTGCAAGCTTTATAATGCCATGTCTGGAGCAAAGCACGAAACGTAGTGGCCAGACTTTCGAGCAAAACTGTCTAGTCGCTTTTTTGTCGCATGATCAGTGAAGCGAAGATTCTTTCTGTTCAGTGGGTTTTTTTTAAGAATACTGAAACCAAGAAAAGGATGTTCACATTTTGTTTTTTCCATTTCAGACACTCAAGCAATAATAAAGGAATTAGGTATCAAGGATGCACCACTTAATGCCAACATCATACAAAATCCAACGAATTGTATTCAAACACTTTTGTTAACACAGCTAACAACACACCTATTAAATTCAAGAAAACCAATCCCTATTAAGTTCAACTTTTCTGAAATTTGATCAATAATTGTAGTGATCTGCAGAAAATATTACGTCATCACTACGTCACCAAACTTTCTTCTTTTAAAGATGTAGATGTGAGAGACCAACAAAAGTTATTGCAAAAGACCATGTAAAGCAATTCACTGATGTTCTTAATGCATACAAAGCTAAACTGTTGGCCACCACATGACATGAAGTGATGTGTGGTACTTTTCCTTTGCCAAAAAACATCTGTTGTGGCTGCTAAACACATATAGAAAGCAAGACAAATCACCACAATTATAGCTGTTGAATTCCGCCCTCTATTGCATGTACGGAAATATTTAAGCACTTTTTTTTTTTTACAGTCTCATTGGCTTTGACATTTTTTCCACACAAATAATGCTCAGTGTGAGCTGTAATGTTTGGTGGATTTTATCTGTTAAGATCCCTGAATTTTACTTGTTTCATCATTTTTTTAAAGAAAACATGCATTTAAATGAATGTCTAAATTGTTTGACTTAAATGTCTCAAAATTATGCTTTTCAGTTTTCTGAGAACATTTAGAACAATAATCTGATATTTTAAGCATTTTCCTTTTTTTTTTTTTTACCTAGCTCATGTTTTATGTTCATCTCCATTTCTAACAATATTATTTTTTATTTAATCATAGACACTTTTATGCACTTTAATATTTTGGAGTTTTGTGCTTTGCAAATAAAGTTTTTTTCTTTTGTTAGGATTATTTAAAACAGAGGTGTTGTTCTCACTGGAGCATGTGACTGTCATTTTTAACCCTTTTATTTATTTATTTATTTATTTATTTATTGCAATTTTACTTGATTTGGCAATTTTATTGCAACAAAACACCTAAAAACATTGCAACATGCATTTTAATTCATTTAGAAAATCTAGAAATGTTAAATCGTAACAATCACAATACGAGTCCTGGAGGGACTGACACTTTTTTTTCGCAAAATTAAGTGTGATACTGTAGTGAAGCAGAGGAATGGGAGGCTGTAGCATTCACTTTGTCTGGTTCTGTCCCCTATTACTGTATAATATATAATGTTATAATCATATGGGTGACTTATAGACAGTGTTGGGGGACGTTACTTTTTAATTACATTACAAAATTACTGTCAAATCAGTTACAATACAGCGTTACTTTCTGATAAAAGTAACTAGTTCGAGTACTTTTCCATTGCAGAAATGAAAACTCCTTTGTGATTCCTCATGCATGTTGTTTTAGTTAAGACCTTTATAATTATTCTAACATCATCACTCGAAATTTGGCCCATAATCGGTTAACTACCAATACCCCTACCTCACCAACGCGGTTTCGTGTGGTGGCCGTAAGTATGATTCATCATGATCAACACCAAACCATTTGAGATAAGGCAAGATAGCATACTTTTGTTTGATATTGCCAATGAAAACATTACACAGCACCATCAAATGATCAGACAGAAAACCAAAAAGAAGAATCTTAGAATCTAGAAACGATGCCCGAAACAATAAAACCTGTCCACTCTGTCCAATGCCTTAAATTTCCCCATACTATTTATTTAAGCATATAATGCATCTGTTGGATTACAAATTCATAAAATGTTAAATTTAGGTTCCAACGTAATAGTATAAAGCTCTAAAACTTATGTACATTGAGTTTTACATTTTGAGGTAAAGATGATGACATTCTAAAAAGTCTGGTAGCCCAGTTGCCTGAGACATTAACCTTTTGTCTTTAAGTACTTCCTGACCACTTGGTAGGGTCCCAAGGTTTAAATGTGAATGCTAATCTCAAGGCCAGGCTGTGCTTTTGTCTCTTTGATAATGCGAAGCTCTGGGCGAAACTGTCAGGCTGATTAGATTAGCACCTATGCATTTGAAAGGCACTGTTATGCTGATAAGATCAGGGCCGGGGAACTTCCATTACCAGGCTGATTCCTGTACTACATTTAAATGCTTTGTTAGATTGTCTCCTCCTCTTTGTATCCCTCCCCCTTGAAAAGTGTAAACTCTCCAGTGTTGAGTTTTAGTCAGACTTGGATGAGTACAGTGACGCACGGCGAGTTCTCAATAAAGAGTAAATTCTGCTTGAAAAATATCCCAACGTCTCCTGGTCTTTGATTCGACCTGTTTCCAACATGTCATAATGGTATTGGTATTCCCCTGTTAATGGACATGGTATTACCCTGTACATGCATGTACCCACTGTTTTTCTGGTCCATCTAGGTGGCAATGGCAAAGGTTCTGTAAGGGACAGCCCCTAGAGGGCACTGTGGGGGTCATTGATTTTTGTTTGTAGTTTTGTTGGAAGACCCAGTTTCCCAGAAGGCACCTCGGTCAGGTGAGGAAGGAGCTCACCTGCGCAGAGGCAGCCAATTAGAGACCTTATAAAAAGCTGTTAGTTCTGGGAAACTGGGTCGAGCATTAATACTGTCTAGTGGGCCTTTTGTTTTGTTTTGTTTTGTTTATAGTAAAATTTGTTGACCTGGCTCTGAAGGGTTGTTTTTTGTGTTGAATGTACTTAAGTGTATCTTTGGGTTTACCTGTGTTTATGTAAGTATTGTGGAGTGCGATTAGTGTCTTATTATTTCCAGTTACTCCTGTTGATTTCTCCCTCGTGTCTCTAGTGTGTCTCCTTGTCGTTAGTCAAAGCTCTAAGCCTGTGTATGTTCTACGAGTGTGTGTTGTTCATAGGTGTGAGTGTGTTGCTCACAGGAGCGAGTGTGGGAGTGTGTTGCGAGAGCGTGTGTATCGCTCGTAGGAGCGTGTGTGTGTGTGAGAGCGTGTGTATCGCTCGTAGGAGAGTGTGTGCGTTGTGAGAGCGTGTGGATCGCTCGTAGGAGCGTGTGTGTGTATCGCTTATAGGAACGTGTGTGCGAGTGTGGATCGCTCGTAGGAGCGTGTGTGTGTATCACTTATAGGAACGTGTGTGCGAGTGTGGATCGCTCGTAGGAGCGTGTGTGTGGATCGCTCGTAGGAGCGTGTGTGCGGATCGCTCGTAGGAGCGCGTGTGTGGGAAAGCGTGTGGATCGCTCGTAGGAGCGCGTGTGTGGGTGAGTGTGTTTATCGCTCGTAGGAGCGCTTGTGTGGGTGAGCGTGTGTATCGCTCATAGGAGCGTGTGTGTGAGAGCATAGGTATCGCTCATAGGAGTGTATGTAGACCGTCTCATATGAGAGTGCGTGTGTGTATCGCTCGTAAAAGCATAGGTTTTATTCCATCTGAAAGAGCTTAACTTAGATTTCCAATGTATGTGAGCTTGTATGTCTTAAAGCTAGGGTCACAACATAGAGCTTGTGCAAAAATGTCTAAGGGTATTAGAGCCTGTATGTGTTAAAGCCTGTGTCACAACATAGAGCTTTTGTTAAGTGTCCCAGGTATTAGAGCCTGTCTGTTGTCTATCAAGCCTGTGTTACGACCTAGAGGTTCAGTCCTGTGTGGTATGTTTCTAGAGCTACCCTTATGTGTGTTCTGTTTCTAGAGCTTTCGTACCATGTGTTATATTGGAAGAACTCCTGGGTGTGTTATGCTGAAAGAGCCAGTGTTTTGTTTGTTTTGGTTTAGCGTATGGTTTGTTTGTTTTAAATAAAAGACTCTTTGTGCTAAACCCCCCTGCGTTTATGCCTGCCATCTTTAAGCCCATGGCGATTACAACAGCCCCCACCCGCAACGTGACAATACGCAATTTAAGAATTATTTATGGCTGTTTTTGCTTTACATAAATTTTTTTTGTGGCTTGTTCCTTGCGTCATATTTTTCCTCTACCTTTTAATAAAAGTATTTGTTTTATATCCTTTCTGATGTTTTTTAATATAAGAAGATTTATATTGTAGATTTTTTTTTTATTTTAAACCTCAAGTTATTTTATTATCAATTATATCTTTGTTTAATTAACAGGGAAAATAAAAGTTAAACTGAGATAATCAGTTACGCATTTAATTTTTAGAAGAAATTACTGTAAAATAAATACTGGATATACATAACCAAAATACTGTAAAATTAGATTGCTGGAGTCTTGGTTGCCAGTATTCTACTGTAAATTGAAAAAAAATACAGAAATATACTGTGATTTATGATCACAGAGTAATAAACTGTAAAGTAATTTAACAATATAAGTACTGTAAAATTACAGTAACTGGCAACTGTGCTGCCAGTAATCTACTGTTATTTAAGAGGAATTTTTTTACAGTGCGGTTATAAAAGCATTTCTCTTAAAACCAAATTGTGTATGTGACAAAAAAAAATTTGAATTTGATTTGAAAGAAAAAGTCACATTCATTAATATAATCTACTGTATTATACAAACGTCATGTTAGCAACTTCTGTCATTCACTTAAACATTGCTTCCTTTTTAACTGTACGTCAACACACATAAGGGAATAAATCAGTAATGATTTATTATGAACATGGAGAAAACTTCATATATAACGAAAACTTCTTAATTTTGGATTAACTGGACGAGGTGGGTAAATGATTGATTTTCAAGATTCAAATAGATTCAAATAACTTTATTAATCCGAGAGGGAAATTGCTTAAATTTGTAAACAATAACGTGTGTAATCCTAATTCATCATTAGTGTGTCAAAAAATATTTTACAGAACTTTATTTTACTTAACGATGTACAAGTGTTGCATAGATCTCTGTGTTCCTGAGTTTAAACAACGCCTGCTTTGTGCCTCCGCTGCACAAGAGTGAAAGATCTTATCACTTTAAAGCACTAATCAATGTATTAATGAATGGACTTTTTAAACATTCTTTTTTCACTTTGTTGTCAATTTGTCAAAACAAATTGTATGGTGCATTAAACAATAATAAAAATGTCATAAATATGTTGGAGTTCCGAGAACTTGATGTATGACTATTGAAAGAATTCCTTGTTCTTGTTTCCTTATTCCTTGTTCATAACATCACAAATAATCTTAATTTGCTGTATGTTAAAAAAGTCTTTCAAAACATCATTGTAGTTGAAGATATAAGAAAATGAGGCATTAGAATGCATGTAAATTCGTGTTGTATGTTTTACATAACCATGTATTAGTTGTGTGAGAAAACCGCTTTCCTGAGCTCCTACAGCACTAAGAACACGGCAAACACTTTATATCAGCATCAGCAGCCTAAAAGTCAAAAGGATGTTCATTTTCAACACATTCATGCATTCTAGCATACATGTTGAAAAACAACTTTTGTTATTGTTTTTCACATTTTGACCATGAAAAAAGAATATAAACATATTTTCTGTTATACATGACCATGCATTAGTTGTGTGAGAAAACTGCATTCCTAACTCGTACCATGAACGCAGCAAACGGTTTATCTCAGCATCAGCAGCCTAAAACTGAAAGGAATGATCATTTCCAACACATTTATGCATTTTACCATACATGTTGAAAAACAACTTTTAGTTATTGTTTTTCACATTTTGACCATGGAATAATAATAATATAAACAAATTTTGTATGTTTTACATGACCATGCATTAGTTGTGTGAGAAAACTGCTTTCCTGTGCTCGTACAGCGCTAAGAACGCAGCAAACGCTTTATCTCAGCATCACCACTCTAAAGCCGAAAGGAATGATAATTCCCAACACATTTATGCATTTTGGCATACATGTTAAAAAAACAACTTTTTTGTTATTGTTTTTAAGATTTTGACCATGAAAACTGTATATAAACAGCGCTAAGAATGCAGCAAATGCAAAGTCAAGAAATGGAAAATGGAAATCAATGATCATTTCCAACACATTCATGCATTTTGTCATACATGTGGAAAAACAACTTTTTTGTTCTTTTTTCGTTTTCTGTTCTCTTCATTCTTTTTCACATTTCGAGCATGAAAGAGAATATAGACAAGTTTTGTATGTTGTGCATAACCATGTATTAGTTGTGTCACTAATACGTTCTTGAACATTCAGTTGCCCACACTTAAAATCACCCTTAAAATACATGCCCAATTCTTAATATTCTACAAACGGCGGCAGACATTTCCATGCCGGCAGCCCGGTGGTTGCAGATGTATATAATTAGTTCAGAAACCATACAAGATCCTGCCAGCGTATTTGTACAAAGTCACAAAGCGTGAGTCACCAAATGTGGAAGATGGAGTTTATACTCTTCTAGCAGACGAGTAACAGGCAGGATGCCTAGAACTATTTATTCCCCGTTTGTTAAATTGGCTGAGCTACTGAGATAGACAAATTGGCTGCTGAAAGCATAATGGCCCTACATTTTTTAGAATACCTCCTACAAGTGCACCTGTTCATAAAACACTGGAGTAGTGGGGTGTGGGTGGTTCAGATAGGTCGGACCCTATGACTCTATCTGCTCGACAAGATGGCACGAGTAACCGATGCATTTCCTCAAAAGTACTGCGGCCTACTATGAATGCTCACCACCTTAGCACATCATACAGCGTTTCAGCCTTCTCCGTGTGCTTTTCATAATTCTCACACATCATTCACACACGCACACACACACACACACACACACACACACTGAACACACTCTATACACACAAATACTACACACAAATACTACACACAACACACACAAACATACTGCACACACACACACACACACACACACACAAAGACTAAGAACACACAAACAGACACACACTATACATCCTAAATACTGACAACAAATCCTAAACACACTCACACACGTACACATACACTACACACACATATCAGACAAATACATACACTCACAACACACAAATACAAACACACAGACCCACACACACATAAACACATACATACACTACACAAATTACATGTTATACACACACAGGAACATCTTACGCACACATACAACACACACATACATTACACAACCTACACACACACACACACATAAACACACACACAAACACACACATACACACACACACACACACACACTCCTCAGACACAAACACATGTTACACACAATACACTATACACACACAAACACTAAAAACATTTTCCCACACTCACACACTTCAGACACACACTACACACACACACACACAGACACGCTACACACACATACACACACAAACAGATATTACACACAATACACACACACGACCACATGCACACACACGCACACACACGCACCCACACACACACACTACACACTACACACAAACACTCACAAACCACTTATTTGAAAAACACCCCCTACGCATCCTACACAAACGATGACCAGCTCAAGCACCTGCGCCATTACAGTCGCCACAAAGCAATAACTAGCAATGACGCATAGAAAGACATGATGATGCCTTAAACTTATGCCATATATAGTGACATCTTCAGAGAGGTTCTTGGTGGACCACCAGACATGGGTATGGTATATACCTGCATGAGATTTACGAGTGTTCCCTAGCCTGACCGTATATGCTCCCGACAACATCATGATGTTGGTGGCAATGTACCCGCCAGAGTGCTGCATAGGACTGCCTTGAGCAAGCTTGTGGTGGAGTTAGTGTGACCGGTGGTACGCAACCGAAATTAATCCTTGTTGTATCTTAAATGACCCAATGTACTTCGCTTCCACCTTCAGCGGGAGGTCCTTGGGGAACTTCCAGATCCACTGTCCTAGGTGAGGCTCTGGGCCTTGGAGGCTCTTCCCTTACTTGCAGGAGTGCACAACATCAGCGACCAGCTACATCAACAAATGCACCGATGCTTACCACTTTCTATAAAGGGTCTATCGAGAGCACCTGAGCAGTTGTATCACTGTCTTGGTTTGGGACTTTTGCCATCTCGGACTGCAAAACCTTCAGCGGATAGTGAGGAAAGCAGAGGAGATCACCTCTTCCCTCTATCGAAGTCATCGACACTTTTGCATGTGCAAAGCCACCAACATTGTGGCTGATCAGACACACCAATCACACTCATTCTTCACCCTCCTGCCATCTGAAAAAGGTACCAAAGCATTCGGGCACTTACATCCAGACTGTGCAACAGCTTCTTTCCACAAGCCATCCGTGTCCTTAACAAAAAGGGACTGGACTGATAAACAAACACAAACACACACACACACAAAAACTCAACTGCCTCAAAACATTGAGACTGAACTGATAAACAACACAGGCGCAAGGACACTGATCAACAACCATCTAACAAATTGTCCATATTGACTGAACTGATAAATTGAACTAACTGATAAAACACACTGATCAATGACCAACTAAAAATTGTTCACATCAACCTGTAATTGCTCTTTTGCACAATATCCATTACTTATTATTTGCACAAAACTATTTGATATTTGCTACTACTTCAAAGGAATGTGTCCTGTTTACTGTTTCTCCTCCCACTACCTCATTTACGTCATCACTATGAAGTATTAAAATGTGTCATTTTGTCGCATTGCCACTTTTGTTTGTACATTTGCACGAGCACTTTATGTTGTCACTTTTGCATTGAACTTAAAAATGTCAATCTGTCATGCCTCAGCTAGTTAGCTAATTAGGTTGCTTAGTTAGCTAGTTAGTTTTTGTTTATCGAAAACCAGCGAAAAAGTTTTAACCATCATTATTAACGGAGATAATTTTGGTGGCTCATGTTAAAAATGTGAGGGAGCAGGGCCCGGTTTCTCGATAACGCACACTATTCGCGAGCTAAAAAGACTCTTAAGATATATCTTACGTAAAGTGATAACTTTTCTAAGTGTATTTCTCGAACTGTCCCTTAGGAGTCTTCTTAAGTCGCTGCCTCTTACGTCC
>JAOVVB010026199.1:0-15839 GCA_028570985.1 Heterobranchus longifilis | reverse complement strand
AAATTCCCCGTAAAACTTCTTGAATTTGCTGGGAAGTTTCTGTGAAAACAGATGACACCAAAGGTTAAAGGAATACTTCATCCATTAAATTACCATTTGTACATCAATTACCTTGTTTTGCCTTGAATCCGTGAAGAAAACTTTGTTTTTGTCGCATGCATCCACGGTGAACGGAGAATCAAAAAAATTTGCGATGAATTGAAGTAATAGGGAGCTGTGACAGCAGCAAAACTATATCAAAACATCTGTTTACAAACTCTCACACGACTCGTGCAGTAATAATCCAAATCTAATGTATGCTCAGTACTTCCCAAACACATGCATTTTCACTAAAACCTTACTATTTAAATGACTTCCACATAAACTCTTACGCAGGCACGCTGTCGTCGGAAGAGTACATAGAGAGTAGTGCGCCTGCGCAAGCAGGAGACTGTATGGAGGAAGTATTTTAAGGTTTTAGTGAAAATGCACATGTTTGTGAAGTACTGAGAATACAACTAATACTTCAATTCATCAAGAATGTTCTCTGTTTTTAGATTCCTCATTCACCGTTGAGGCACGCAGGAAAAACAAGAATTTTCAAGAATTCAACATAAAGCAGGGTGAGAAATTTATATACAAATGATCATTCTGGAGGTAAAATATTCCTTTAAACAAACCAGATACAACATGTTAATAAGTGAGCTTTACAGGCGTTGGTAGGTGTATGTTTCTCTTAATGCACAGACGTGCGTTTGATATCGATCTCCTCAGCTCACTCTTGGAAAGAAAGCATATAAGAGCCTTCCCAAAAAAATGTTGAGCTATTCCTTTAAACACAAGTAGGAAAGGGTATGAATAGAGCACGAGCCGTGAGAGATGAAATCTCTGTGTGAGAGCTGAATGAGCCTCAAAAAAGAAGGCAGGAAGCATGAGAGATGATCGAGAGACAGGAAGACAGGACCAGAGGGCGGACAATCACACACGTTACTGACTGAGTCTCAATAGTTCCTTTGTGTGAGCTGGCAGGTGCCTGTCACTTGTCAAGATGAGTCAGAGTGTGCACGGTGACTGAGCATTGTAACGGCGGTGGCATCAGCGTCGGCTGAGGCCCAGAAAGATTCCAGCTTTTGGTAATGACTAACAGCTATCAGGTAATAGCCCAAAGATTAGCCAGCTCTCCTCGGCATATGGAGAAAAGGTCACGTTTGGAGCTTAAAAGGTAATGGCTAAATTAGCTGCAAAAAATACCTCATAAAATTAAATAGCTTCCAGCGAGAAGGAGTACTTTCCGCTGGCCGTGCAGAAGGAAATAGACTGGGCTGCTTTTTAATTAGTCGGACGATGAGAAATCACAGGAAGGGTCTGATAGAATGTGTGTATGCCCCGACACAAAACCTCACCTCATAACACAAGAGCACCTACAAGCTTCCTCCTTCTCTCACAGATATTAATGAAAAACCACATTTGCTTGGACTACATCCAACACACTTTCACCAAATGTTCTTGGATGTTACTGAAACCACTCCGCAACACTCATCCCTCCATCCGCCGACCCCTCACAATCTTCATCCATCATCTATCAGTGTTTCTGCAGCCGGAGGGGAGAGAGCTGCTAAGCAGGGCCTGACTAATGGCTAAACAAACACCATTATCAGGCCTCGGTGGCCGAACGCTGAGCTACAGGAGCCCCAGAGCAGCTGAGGCTCTTTAATACTTAATCCCCGCTGCCCTGCTCTGCTAGCGGCTGCTCTAAACTAAACTAGGATGGGTGGCGCTGAAGGTCAACTAATGAGGGAATAAGCACAGAAACATGAGAGAGGAGGAGGAGGAGGTTTGAGGTAAAGAAGATCGTCATGCATACATGCATACATGCACAATCACTTGCTGTAAAACCTGAGTGGAGAATAGACCGGAATAAGAGAGGCTAGACAGAAGTGTGGCCCACTCGTCTCGGCCAATTCCCTCTCTAAAAAAAGGCTCGGGGAGAAGTTAATGAGCCTGTTACAGCCCCACGGTTCCCCTGATAAGGCCGCTGATTACACCACATGTTCGGGCAAGAGGATTGTGCGTGTGTGTGTGTGTGTTTGCATGCACATTTGTATTTGTGTGTCACCTGACCCAAAGCGGTCATCTGCTAATCGTACGTTCACAAGTCAGAAATGCACGTTTTCTGATAAACACACTTTCACACACCAATCACCACTCGCGAGGCGCAATCTATCCATCTCACACTCACTCGCACGCCTACGTACACCAACTAAGTCACACCCGTGATCACACACAGACACACACACACACACACACACACTCAATCAAGTGTGACTGAGTGAGCAAGCCACTCAATGAGAGTGGGTGATTAGGCCCTCCGAGAGTAGGCCTGACCTTTCCCTCCACATCAAGTCCTCCCCGCGCATGTGTGTTTTTATGAGTCAGTGGCTCTAAGCTCTCGGGCCCGCGCTACTTCACATCAAATGTCACCGACTTAAATGAGATGGCCAGACAGACAGAACGATAGAGGAGGAGAGTAGAGGGGAAGGAGGAGACAGGAGGAGACAGATATATGCATAGGCTGTATAAAAAAGATGGACGGAGCCTCCAGGTCTGAAAAGTGAAGCCAATGTGGAAGTGCCTTAAACCTTCATTATTTCAAATGGTCAGCTCCACTGGCTCCAAAAATAAGTCTGGTTGTCTATGAGAAAATGACCCTACTTCTCACCTGATTTATTACATCAGTAAACAGTTTCCTAATGAGTTTATGGTCTCTTCTTCAATGCAGCATGAGGTTTGTTTTGTTCCCATTTAGAGGAAAATAGATAATAAAGCAGTACGCTATATGCTTTGGGGCGGGGCTACGTGGTGACCAGTCAATCAGGTTATAGGCTTATGCGTATCCACGGCCCTGTGTACATTAAAATAGCCATGAACTTGTTTTTGTGTGTTGTTTGTGTTTTCGTCTTAGAACGTTGATCACAGTGTTTTTTCCACTTCATTTAAGTTAATTGTAACATGGTCAGCGAAAAATGTCTTGTTCAGTGTTTGCTAACACCTCGCTAATTGAGCTAGCTAGCGCTAGCTGGTAACTTTAGGGAATGTTTTCCAATTTTCACCCGGCTCTGTGTACTGCCATACATGCATAGACGGTTAAAAATGAGCAACTTTCCTTTTTTAGCATTTAGCTTAGCGCAGCGCCATTGAAACCATACACACATACACACAAACCATACACCACTGGCTTGGCTGCATCGTCCCCCCCCAGCCCTGACTTCTTGCCCAAATATGGTCACTTCTGACTCCAGAAAGTTAAGATGGCAATGGCCAAATGCCAAACTCTAGGCTTCAAAACGGTAGTCCACAAACCAATGGGCAACTTCACTGCTGCTATGTCCATTATTTTTTACAGTCTATGGATATATGGGATGAGAGAAAGAAGGGAACGTGGGAAAGAGAGAGGATTATTTTTACAGTAGGCTCTAAGAAAAAAAGCCAAAGAAAGCAATAACTTAAAAAAGAAAGGAGAATGAAAGATTGAAAGAAAAGAGAGCGCTGTCACAGATCAATCTTCTGTCTTGGTTCTCTCCCTCTTTGCATGAGAAACAGCAGAGCCGAGTTATTTTTAAATTCCTTGTTGGTTGTGGGAATACAGCGCAGGCCCTTGTGGGTACACAAAACTCCCCCTCCGACCGTCGAGATGGTTGAGTCTGCACTTCCGCATTCTCAGAGCTCAGACGGACGGAGAGGCAGACAATCTGAGTCAGGCCTCTGGAGAGCGAGGGAGCAAGGGGGCAACTGAGGTTTTGTTTGTGGGCTTGTTGTGCTATAAATGCTGAAGGTTCATTAGCAGCCAGATTATATTCATGGGCTCTTTTTAAATTACAGAGAGCTTGTGCTCGTCTAGACGCTAGAAAGATGTTTGGGTGCAAGTCTCACAAGTTCAGGTCTTATTCCTGTTAGTAACAATAGCACTCGCCAGGTTCACTGCTTTGAGTTTTCCCTCCAAATAAAGTGGTTTTGAGAACTGTTTACACCATGTCTGATCTTCTGACTTCTTGCTTTTATTGCAGTGATGTCGCCATCTTCCCAGATCTCAGCAGTTACTTTGGTGAGCACAATGTTGTCATATCTGATAGAAATTATGACAAAAAATGTGAAAATAAGACTCAAGTTGAGCAGGTTAAGTTATGCAGTGCTGGTGGGACTACTTCCCATCTGTCTCGTCTCTCGCCCCTTTTCCTCGTCTCTCTCCTCCCGTCATCACCGCAGATCTCAGAGGAGATAGTGAACCGGCACTCACCGTTGACGGGCCGAAGGACGTGTGGCGCGGCGCCCAGGTTAATTAAGTTTGAAATCGTAGAGATGATCAGTGGTGCTGCCACTCAGGCTGCCAGCCTCCTTCCACTCCCTCGCCGTGTCCCTGCTACTACCGAAGTGTTTCGGCTGTCTGACAGGTAGAGAGGTGTTTGTGTGAGAGAAAGAATGTGTTATTTTATATTCGAACGACTCAGAATAGTACGAGAAACAGGAAAAGCGATGTGTCGATTGGTCAGAAAATTGAGATTTCTTTTTTTTCTCCTGGGATCTGAGTCTATAGAAATAAAATGGACTTTACCTGGACTGGACTGGAAAATCAATGACTTTAAGAAACAGTTAATAATTGAAGCCACTCATCAAGACAATCAGCCAAACATTTTCTTGTTCCAGCGTCTCAAGTGTGAGAATTTGCTTTTGGACTGTTAGTCAAACTAGCAGATTATCCATATGTTCTTGGGGGTAGTTTCATCCATCAATTTAATGTTTGAGAGTTTATCATAAATCAATGCTACATACACTCGGTCATGAATCGACTTGTCTTAAATCTGAACCACCAGACAGAATGCACACAAATAATCAATAATAATCAGAGCAACAAAACCAGTCACTTGAGGACATCACCTTGAGCTCTGGGAAACTGTGATGGTGTCTATTCACACATATTTTATACTGTAAACTGCTCTTCATACACTCATACTGTATCACATCTACACTAGATACAGGGCTGCAGCTAATCATTATTTAAACGCTTAAATCAAAAAAAAAAATTTCAATTATTAATTTACTCTGTGAAATGTGGAAAAAATAACTTATTTTGTTAAGCAGACAGTCTAAAATCCCCAAATATTAAATATCGAGTGGTCTAATGACGTCATGAAGTCATGTACAGTAGTATTAAGACAGAGACAATCAGTTTATGGCGGGAGGGAGCGGCAGTGGTGGATCAAGTGCAATACAGTAATGTGCAATGGAGCAATGTGCAATACAGCATATGCAATAATTTTTTAGCTACCATGTTGTAAATGTCAAATGTCTCATGTGTTTTAAGATGCCTTCATGCTGTTTCTGTGATATTTGTCTTTTATGTAAAGCAACAGACTGTAGCACTGTGCCCAAGACAAATTTACTCCATCTCTCTTATCTAAACAAACACAGGACTTTGACCCAGGAGGCCGGTGTTCGTGTTACGTGTGAAACTAAAAGTCAACATCGAGTTATTTTAACTTAAGTTAACAAACATAACTACATCACATACTTACAGACAGAGTGAAGTAACAAATGTACTGACTTTAACCTAAACCACAATCTTCTCCTAAACACAACCAAGTACTTTTGGTGCCGAAACCTAAACAAACTGCGACCGTTTCCCAACGTTAACCATGTTTAAAACTGTGAGCGTTACATTTAGGTACGAGGACATATTGATCTCCGGTATGGGACGCTGATTTAGGAAACGCCGCTGTGCGTCGCATTCGAGGGTAGGAACAATCGACCTATGTGGTCGTTCGGACTTGTAAATATCCGATGATCAATACATTTGAGAAGCTGGACACAGAGATTGTTTGGAATGTTTGCTTAAAAAATGAAGGAAATTGTTAATCAATGGTCAAAATAGTTGCTGATTAATTAAATGTCTACTAGATAGACGCGTGCATCCATGTACAGCAATTCATTTCCTCACACAAACAAACGCAAACACTCTGGCCAGAATGATCAGTGTTGGAAAATAAAATAAAATCACAGAGTCCCCAAATCTGGTCCAGACTACAGCCTTTTCTGTGCCATGATTGTTCTGTTCCCCAGGAGGCTGCTATAAGGAGCAGGAGCTGCAGTGATTGTTGATGGATGCCTATTGGAATGAGCAGCACGTAGAGTGCACTCCTTCCCCACCACCTCCACCACCTGTAATCCTGGGAAAAATGGACTCTACGTATTAGTGGGACGCTTAAAAAGGCAGGAGCCATTTCACACAGACACACACACACACAAACACACACACACACACACTAAAGCTACCTTTACTACGCTTAGAGGCAGAGGGATATTACTCCCCTGGCTCAGTATCAAAACCTTTAGTGCTGAGAGGTGCAGCGGTGGAATGTAACTTAATTACAATACGTGAGTAAATGGACTAAGTAAAGTACAAGTACCTCAAAACTGAGGGAATTTGTACGTCAGAGGGAAATATTACCTATTAATACTGCCTGACATTTATCTGACAGATTTGATTACTCGTTACTTTACAAATTAAATTTTTTTTTGTGTACAAAATGTATCTAAAGCTTATAAAACATGATGCTTTATTATAAAATATACTACCCAAATATATATATATATACAAGTAGATCAGGAACAATTAGTAGACTGACAGACTTCCACCAAGTTTCATGAAAATCAGTCCAGAAGTTTTTCTGTAATCCTGCTGACAAACAAACTACTAATCCAATAAAATAATCAATATATAACACTATGATCGAGGCTATTCTAGTTGTAACAGAGTATTTTATTACTTTTACCTAAGTAAAGGATCTGTGTCTCTTCCTCCACTGGTTTAGGTGTGAGGCACACCTACACATACGTTCCTCACCTGATGAATGGCTAGGATTATATTATATTTTTGATTAATTGCTCAAGCCTTGTGTGATAACCGTTTCTAATCAAATGCAGACAAACAAAGGTCAGAGGGAATTAGCCCCCCGCCGCCTAAAAATAAGCTGCTTTAATCAGGTTGCAGATGGCCTGATAAGCAGCAGGGTGGCATTACGGGCCGGTCGTGTGGCGTAGCTGAGGCGTGTCAGCGATAGCATCTGCACCTCGTCTCTAAAGGTGCCACTGTGTCTTTCATGTCAGGTGAGTGCGCTGACATTCTGTCACATCCAGACTTCAGATGTGGTGGGGTGGAGGGGGGCCAAACATCAAAGTCTGGCTTTATGCTGGCAGGGGGGGCTAACACGGACGCACACAGCACGCTCCTGTAAAAAAAAAAAGGACGTGGACGCCCTCGTGCACGCGCTCACATGCGCCGGCCGTGACCGATGACGAGCGTTAAAGTTTTGAGCGTGAGATAGCGCTGATGTCTGCCAGCCAAGCCTACATTTCAGTCTCTTTATCTCCTGAGCCTTCTGCTGATAATTACAGCCGTCCCTTCCCTCGCACTCGGTCACACCAAAGCTGCCAGTCTGCGCGGCTCGAGCCAGAGGAATTATCACCCGGGCCATCGCAAAAAACGGAGTACGCCAAGGTCAGGCCCTGTGTTCAATTTCACTTTTGATTCCAGTCCACCTTTCTTTCTCCTCTACCACTTATCCACTCCTCCCTCCCGGCCCACCCACGCTGTCGCTGTTGAATTTCACTCCAGGGCTAACCTCTATTTCCAGGACAACCAGCGCCTTGACACTCATTCATTTCCAATCCTGCAGAGTGGCCGGCTGAATGGAAATTGACGATTCAATTTTTGGAATGAAACTCAAGAGTCTGTTAGGAATTGACTCTCCCCTCCTGACCTCCCCTCTCCTCCCGCTTGGGTGCCCCGTTCTGCCACCCCCTTCTGCCCCCCCCGCCGCTCGCTATCTCCGTCCTGGTCCGCTGAGTACAGCCAATTTCTCCGCTCGTATGGACGTGTGGGCGAGATGGCTGCCATAAAGCGCAGCTTAAAAACGGCCCGCAGCTCCCGCCGAATTCTCCCCGACACCTTTTCTCCATTCCTGCTCTCTCTCATCGCTAAACTGCCGTCAAACAAGTAAACACTTAAAACCAAAGGGTTTATTCTCAGCATTGCTCCCAGCTGGATGTTGGGTGGCAATTTAAAAATGATCTATGCAAATGTAATTTCACTGTGTGTCATCCAACACAGCCAATTAATGAGTGAGCTTCTCCAACCCAACTATAAATTAACAAGGCTAGATATAATAGCTAGATTAATGTGTTTTTCTGGCACTTGCCTAATTGCTAGAAGACTCCGGTGGGGCTAGTGCTGCCTCATTTCTATATGTGATAGAGTGAGTTAAGACAGAGAGGGATAAACGCCTGCGTCAACTCTATTTATCATTTATATGAACTTTGTTGTCTCCTATTGGTTTTTATTGAGAGGAGTGCACAAGGAAAGTGATGGGGAACGATATTTTGCCCTGGGGGAGCTTGTATCTACTTCAGCAGAAATTACTAGCACCAGTTGTTAGATTGAGTTCGTTCTGAAGGACGACATTAACTTCAGTCAGACTTCAGGAATTTATTAATGGGAAACAAATCCGTAAGTGGTCAGAGGGGCATGTGTGCATGGGTGGTGTAACTGGTAATGAGAAATGAGAGCTCAAAGGCAGAGGGAAAACACGGAAGATGGAGAGAAAAGAGCGGCATAAGAGGTAAGGGAGACAGAGAAGATGAGTAACCGTCTGTCTGAGCCAGAGTAAAAAAAATAAATAAAAAAAAGTGGTGATATTGAGAAAGACAGAAAACAAGCTCCAGGATCCAAAACAGCACCAACAAGGAGGCCTTTTGTTTTGTCCCTCTCAACCGATTGTTCTCTTTGCCGAGGGTGAGCACGCTAATCCGCTGTGGAAAGAGGAGTTGGGAGGATTTACTCTAAGTATCCTTATTAGTGGGAATTCACTGATATGGGGGGATAGTGGGTAACGGGTGAGGAGAGAAGGTAGAGGGCAGAATGAGCAAGGAGGAAGAGGAGAGCAGCAGGAGGGGCGTAGTGTATTCCGAATACACTGTCAGTGCCATATGAATCTTTAATACGGGGCTTAATGGCGAGGGAGGGAAGAAGGGAGGAGTGGAGAATATAAAGAGAGTGAGGGAAAAGGAAACAGAATCTCCGAGGAGGTTACCGAGCCTGGCGTATCGCAACCCTCCTGATAAGTGCCAGCCTCCCAGGATCAAACCTAATTCTCCACAGCTCCAATGCCACCACAGAGTCCCTTTCAGATGCAGAAAACGGTGGCAAAGGACAGACTTGCCTTTGTCTTCAAAAACAAACAAGAGATGGGCCTGATGCTCGGATAAAAATGGATAAAGGATCTTTCCAGGTGATAAATTCCTTAATTGCTTTTGTTAAACACATACCCTGCTGGAAGCTTGGCCATGGTACATCGTTTTAATTACACGCACAAGAGCCTAATTAGTTGTATCTGCTGTACCAGAGGCTAACGTGCACCCAATTAGACCGGAATCAAAAGGATGGTACAGTCAGATGGGGGGGGGGGAAATGTGGGTTTCTTTGTTCTTGCACAGTATTCATCAAATAACAGAGGAAAGTAAAGACAACGCTTTAACTTCCCAAGTTGCTGATGTCATGATCGCCCCTGCTATCTTTAAGCTAATTAAATACATTTTCTCGTGTGAGTGCTTGAGCGGGTGGCTGCCTCACTTATCGGTGTCTCCATCTCTTTGTCTCGTTCACTGATGATAATCGCTAAAGTGGAAAAATCATTTGTTCCATGATAAAGGCTAAAACAACACAGCTCGTTATTGTCGCATTTGTGCAACAGTTTGTGGATTAACACGGGCAAAGTGCAGTCTTCAGAGATACACCAGCTGGATGCCATAAAGAACAATAAAATAAAAGAGACGGACTGTCTGAAGTGCAGTAATGATGGCGCAAATGCTGCTTTTCCTGTAAAGAAGGGATGATGATCAGTGATATTTTAACGGCTCAGAGTCCTGGTGGGTGCTGCTGTTGCACTATGGTAACTAATTGTTAAACAGGCCCTCGGGGGAGATGAGATATAGCCTAGCAAGGAACATCTGACATGGGAGCTTGGAGCCAAAATTATTCGAGAACATCTACAAATGATTTCCCTAATGACATGGTGAACAACATGGGTAAAACAGAAATGGCAGATCCACCACTTTGGAAACACAACCACATCAAAGCTTTTCTCCACATCTCCCAAAAGAACAGCTCCTTGTCTCCTCAGTGAGGCAAAACAATCCTGGAAACTACCACATCTATCGCAGGTTCTCGCAAAAACTTTAACATTCGGCACGGAAAGCTTTTTATCTCCTCCCTCTTGCGAATTTACCGCATTTCAGAGAGCACATAATGGTCTCCTGGGGAAGCACTACAGCAGAGTTGGAGGTAGACAGCTTTTCAGACCATGTAGCGTTTCATCTCTGCATGTTTTCCTGTTAGATGGTAACAACCGTGTAGGATCTACTGCAATCACTCCCATCACTCAATGGGAAGCACAGAGAGTGCATCGCAGAATTAGCTGTGGCAAAATAGTCTTGTTTTTCCTAGGCCAAAATTACAGCCTGAAAGCACACCTAAGGGTGCACGGTATATAAACTATAACATTTTTTCCTTCCCGATACCGATTCTGGTACCTGAACTTGCATTTTTTCCATTTTTTCAGGGCTAAATGACATGGTATTGGATCATTGCATAAACTTGCATACTCACCAATACCAGCATTTTAATCAGTATCAGAGGCATTTACAATACTGGTATTGGAGCAACTTTAGTGTTAACAACAGCAATGTCAGTTACATTTGATTAGATCAGAGAATTCTAAATCACCCATCTTCTCTCACTACATCTTACCCTCAGGTGTGCATAAACTACAGGTTATTAACTTGTTTTTAAAATACAAAGATGTGAAATCATCGGTTATCTTATCAGCCATGAGAAGCAGGTAATTAAAAATCCATATCCCTACTACCTAGAGAGGGTTTCTCTGTGTTTTGCACACATAGAGATCACTTGTCTGAACACTTCGGCCTTGTTTGTTGAGGCAAGGTGAAGTATCTGCTGTCATCAAGAGGCACACTTAAATAAGTAGCTGCACAGATGCACATGTTGGGAGCGCAAAAGAGGGTTATGCTAATAACAAGTGACATCTGATGGAGCTGGTCCACTTCCTTGATTGGTTCTATTCTACCTCTGCAGGAGAAGTGCCGGGCTCACAGCCGGGCAATCCACATCCCAAATAGTTCCTGACAAGTCACATCTGAGTGGTGGGAGCAAGCGAAGGGAGGGATGACATGGTTGTGGTGGTGGTGGTGGTGGGGTGTGTAACTACTGATTGTTACCATGGCAATGGTAGACCAAGGATCAGGAGGTGAGATCGCATGGCGTGCAGCTCTTGATAGCTGCGTGAGGCCACACGTGGGAGATATTTCCCAAGGTTTATAATCACTGTCAGCCGACAGCTCAAGTGGTCTGTGCACTTACACACACACACACGCGTGTGTTTATGTGTGTGAGCATTTGTGTGCATGTGTGTCAGTATGTGCAAGCGTGTTCCAATCTTCCTGGGAAACTCATCTGGCCTAAGCTTCCAACTGGCAGCGAAATCCTAAAATCCTACCTACCAGCTTTCTCATGAGTGACAATCTTCTCTCGCCGGTCCCTTGCCTGTTCTTACTTTTGAAAGGAAGAATGAAAAAAAATAAACATTTGTAAGAAAGCAAGGATGTGTGAATCAAACAAGAGATAATGTTGAAAGAATAAAAAACAGTTGATATACTACAGCACAAGAACCCAAACCTCACCCCCCGCCCAATCGATAATTCGTATGTATACCAGTTATGCAACCCTGCATCTTGGATCAAATCAATGCCAGTCTCCTTTAAAAAAAAAAAAAAAAACCTCATCAACATTTCGCTGCGGTATGCCCATCGAGTCGCTCCGATCATCAACTTACACTCTGAATTTTCATTAGGAGGCACTTAATAGAGACAGGCACGTTTAGAGTCTCTCTCTGGGTGGGTGGGTTGTGTCGATTAGGCCGAGTTAATCTCTATCACAATAAATAACATTGATTACAACTGCTGAATGCCAGGGGAAGGGTGTTAAAATTAAAGTGCAAAGGAGGATGGGAGTTGACGTATGACAAGAGCGGTGGAAATGAATAAAGGGAGAACGGTAGGTTAATTCAGTTTCATAGCAGCTTTTTAAGATTAAATGTCAAGCATTTTTCAAGCACTTTCAAGGTACCTAAAGCAAAAATGTCCAGACTCTTGAAGCCTTTATCAAATTGTTACTATCAATGCGATCACGTTCATAGTATTCCTATACCAACATAACGTTAAAGGTTAGAGGATGCCGCTGCGTTGCGTTCTGGCTGCGACTCGGTTTTGTTCCATCCTGCGCAAGGACACCAGGAGTGTTTCAGAAGCAGAGTGTTTTTATTTGGTCACTTTTCCTTGATATTTGTGCTTCTACCATAAGTAGTATAATATACCATAAGTAAGTAAGTAAGCAAGCAAGCAAGTAAGTAAGTAAGTAAGTAAGTAAGTAAGTAAGTAAGTAAGTAAGTAAGTAAGTAAGTAAGTAAGAAAGTAAGCAAGCAAGCAAGTAAGTAAGTAAGTAAGTAAGTAAGTAAGTAAGTAAGTAAGTAAGTAAGCAAGTAAGCAAGCAAGCAAGTAAGTAAGTAAATATGTAAGTAAGTAAGCAAGCAAGCAAGCAAGTAAGTATGTAAGTAAGCAAGCAAGCAAGCAAGTAAGCAAGCAAGCAAGTAAGTATGTAAGTAAGTAAGCAAGCAAGCAAGTAAGTAAGTAAGTAAGTAAGAAAGTATGTAAGTAAGTAAGCAAGCAAGCAAGTAAGTAAGCAAGTAAGTAAGTAAGCAAGTAAGTAAGTAAGCAAGTCAGTAAGTAAGTAAGTAAGCAAGTAAGTAGGCTACATAGTTAAATGGTTTGTGTTTTGTCTGTTTTAATGGTGTTTAATGTTGTAATATGATGACGGGATTGTGTCATCATTTCAAGTATTACAAGATTTTTGGTTTACACGAGTGGTTGTGTCAAGGAAACACCAGATGTTGAAAATCAAGCATTTTTCAAGGAGTATTCGAATTCAAACATATTGCTAACCTTGAAAACATATAGATTAAAATTAAGCATTTTCAAAACGTTGAAGACACGAACCCTGTCAAATGTAAAGGAGGGCGTGAGAGAGTACGGAGGTTGAAAGTATGTGTGTTAGTGTGAATGTGAATGTGCGGCAGGAAACTAGACGGGGTAACCACAGTCATTCCTTTAGGAGGATCAGATTCTCAGTGAGTCAGAGTGTCAGACCGCTAACAGACACACTGGGCTTCTCTGGCGGGACACATGCACTCATGAGTCTTTAACACACGGGGAGAAACAAGCGCTGGCTCGTGTTTCCTTGGCCGAGGTGAACATTAAGAAAACAAATCAAACCAAACCCGTAATGACATCGCCGCTGCTCAAAATAATCTGTGCTGCACACTTTGGGTGAAGAAGCATTTTATTCTGCAAACGTGGTTCACCGGAGGGTCACAGTGGCAGAGAGGAATTGTTTTCAGCTAAATCCAATCCTGAGCTGCTACAATAAGTTCTTGACAGCAGGGAAAGAACCAGAATTCTGCTCTTGTTCTGCACAAATGAGACGTTTAGTTTTACTTCTCTGACCATAAAAACGAGAGAGATGTTAGTACACTCCTCTCTCATCAAGTTTATCTTTTCCCAGTGAACAAAAAAATGACTCCACCATCTATTTCATTTGGGTTTAAGTGGACAGTTGTTCTGTACAAGGGCAGGAAAAACAGCTATGTATGTTCTCAAGGGCAATGACCTTGCACAGCTTAATAGATCTTTTCGATGTCTGCTGCCTTGGTATGCTGCTTGGATTTGTTTATAATGCAGCATGCTCAACATCACAAATCGGGGATTGCGTGGCTGTTGTCAAGGATTACCGGTCTGGTCTTTGAGTTTTTCATTAAACTGCTGTATCGGAAAACAAACAAACAACGAAAAAAAAAACCTCCCATCAGCCTCATGGCAGAAAAGACCATCTCACACATACATTTGCAGGACACACATTTATTCGTATGGGGGGTTGTTGCTTTGTTTTTTTTTATCGAAAATACTGTGCATCCTCATGAATAAATAAATGATCTGACAGTCTGCGGTGACAGAGACACATGAGCTTTTGTATTTTCTAGATGAGAATCACATTGACATTGTGGAGGAAACCACAGGGTGGACATCACATACAGGATGTGTGTTTTTTTTTTTTTTAAAGCTGTAATATGTTTAATATCTAAGCTCTTTATCCTATATAGGGCTGCAGCGTGATTTCGTTTGACACCGTAGAGAGTGGAATCCTCTTACTTTCGTCTTTATGAGGTCAGCAGTGGAAATGGACAGAGTTCAGACAGATGGGGCCCGAGGGAATGAGGCAGGGAAAAAGAGATAAAAAATGGGGAAGAGCATCAAAGCAAGCAGGGGGATGAAGACAGGACAGGAATGGGTGGTGCGACAGAAATATGTAAAATTAAAAGGGTGGGAAATATGACAGACTGGTACAGAGACAATCAGAGAAAAGCTAAGGGAGATTAAAAGCGTCACGCTTCAACCGAAGTGCTTGCCGGATTGTCGAACAGCGTCTGAAAAAAAAACCTCCCCTTTTACCTTTCTGATGCTGAAATTGGTAGATCTGTCAGACATTTTTTGGAGCTTTCCAAAAACAGAGAAGCCGAAATTCACGCCCGCTGTGGCAGCGATTGGCCAAGTGAGTCTGCTTTTTTCATTCTTCACACTACTACTTCTGTCACTTTATATGTACAAATTAATGCAACACTATGAATGCCTTTGAGGACAGATTGTCTGAAAGTGTGAACCCTTTGAAATATTATCGTGCCTTACCCCTTTCTGTGATGGCTGCCTTTCGAGTGTTGACTGTTCAGAGCAGCTTTAATCACTTTTGCCTTCAGACGTGGTCGAGCGGCATGTCGTACAAAGTAGTGAGTTTCGAGCATTACCTGACCTGTGACATATCCAAAATTGTTATAACTTTGGAAGACAATAATGCGTTTGCATGTACAAAACCATCGCTAATAGTAAGAAACCGATTTAGAAAGCAGCTTTTCAGGGTTTTCAACACTTTGTGTTAGCTTGACAAAATCACAAAATGCAATCAAACTCAGACTGGGTGACAGAATAATTAGGGAGGGTGTAAATTCATACCCAAACACTACAAAGCTAATAATCAGTGTAAACTAGTAGTTTACTGATTGTAGAGTTATATTTCTGCTACTTTCAATTTCCTACTCTTTCACGCAGTTGTTTTCTGTATTTTTTATGTCGGGGAGATGGGAAAGGTGACATTAGCCCCTTTCACACGTGCACTGCAACCCTGAAATTATCTAGACATTACCCGGAGGAGCTGTATGTGAGAAAAAAAATGTCAGAATCAGTTGAACCAGACATTAAATGGACTATACCCTGCCAGCTCCCTCGTACAAAGTCTGTGTAATGTCCAATTGAGCCCATGTGTGAGAATTCACAGATAGTGAATGGGCATGTTGATGACGTTTCGATTATGCAGCTGGCACAAAACCGGAAGATAAACATCCGAGGGTGAAGAAGAAGGGTAATTTACATGAAGATGCCAATGAAAATGTCTAACTGGAGAGACTACGCAATTCGAGAATGTTTCTTAAGGCTGTATGGGTTGTGCAGTCGTGTCATGGTGTCATAATTTTCATTTATTTTCTCTGTTCTTTTCTAATTTTATGTGGATCGGTGCAATATGGGTAATGTGCAATATGTTCTTGTGTTTTGCACGAGTGTGCGCTTCTGTG